>UXGD01005246.1:0-14920 GCA_900474315.1 Torymus auratus
TATATAAAATCGTTCTTCAATTGACAATTATTATCATTGTTTATTATTTATGCTAAACCTATATTATACACGTCTACTCTGCTAATCGCGCTGATTTCACCTTACGTCTCGCCGCTCCTCGATCTTGATAAAGCGACCATTTAAAACTAATTTTCGCCTCTCTCTATTCTTCGGTCTAATCGTTCTTGTGTGTCGCCTCGCGTCGCGCGTGACATTAATCCACTAAGTATACACAGCACACAACCCGTAGAGAAGCGAAACACCTCCTGTCCGATGCGCTCAGAATAACAATCCCCACCGCTATCTTTCGTAATCGGCGTATAGAAATCATAATAGCATACGCGACGACGACGCCTGTATCATAAATTTATTATGTTAGCCGTATACGCCGCTACTTCCGCGTCGTGGGGATCGCGCGCGCTTTGTACGCGCTGAATTTTTAGGGAGCCGTTCAACCACGCGAGCAGTTTGCTATCGTACGTCGACGGTGTTCGATGGCGTTTCGTTTTTTTTATTTTGTTTTTCGTCTATATAGCGGTGATATGAGAGGTCGTTGATTTTTTAATGGTGGTAGTGCGGATGCGCGATCAGTGTTGTTAAAATCGCTTTGAGAATTCGGTGTATAGATAAGTGAAGGAGTGATTTAGTGGTAGGAATTATGCGGTGTATGCTGTGCAGATGCTCCCTCGATTTTTTACAGGTGAAATAGTGGAATTTTTCGGGATTAGCATAAAGGCGTGTTATAGTCGTCGTCGTCGTCGTCGTTGATGTGCGGTGTTTATGATGTAGCCGCTTACATTTGAGTTCGTGGAACGTTGGTGTTTTTTTTTTTTTTTTTTTTTTAATTTTAAAAGTGCAATAATGGAGTTTCTGTTGTTTTATCGGGTTTGCGGAAAATGGTCTTTTCAATATTTATCGACATGAGTCATATTACGAATGCTAAAGGTGCATAACAACAAAAATAACAGATATGTCATGTGCTATATTTGAATGTGGTACTTGAATTTATTAACTGAATGGATTCATGATGATTTTTTTTTATAATGTTGTAATACAAAGTACGTTATTAAGAGAAAATTATTCTACAATTTCGAAAAATAATTAATCGTTAAATGCTTTCATTGGAAGTAATGTACTTACTCATTTACGACCTCACAACTGTTACTTGTTAGTTAACTATGTAAGTAAAGATAACAATTTTCCTATATACTGGAGATTATGCAATGAATTCTAGCCGAGGAGATAAATGTTTGCGTACAAGAAAAACTATTTAGTCCCATACATCTTTTTAGCATGTAAGAAAATGCTTACATTCACCGGTGGACGTTTTTTAAATCAACAGTGCTTTTCTTGTAGTTAATATATGTTTCCGAGAAAAAAGATTATTAGCGTACTTTCTCGGGAAACAAATTAATTGTATTCAGTCATTTTTAGTAACTCCTTAGTAACTATAATTACTGTTAGGCTGCCGTACTTGGACTTACGTCACTCAAGAAGCTTCTTTAAAGGAAGTTATTTGCGGACTAATTTAAGACCTGATGTGTTCCCATTGGTATTGGCATCTTGAAAATTTTTCATAATTGCCAATAAATTCTTGTCCGAATAATAGTTGTTTGTCAGCATTAAAAAAACATTAGATGAATAATAAACGTATTATCTCAATTATACAATATACAATACAGAAAAATAAAAAGAAAATCATAATAAATTATCATCGTACAACTACTACTCGTCATAAAGCAAAAAAAAGTTACACGTAAGAGGCTCACTAAAGTATCTATTACGGTATTATAAAAGAGATAGGCGAAAATGTTAATTAGAGACAATTGATAGGTATGTCGTGTAACGAAGATACAGTAATCTCGAAGTTTATTTTGAAAATATATCCCGATTTAGTGCAGCATCAAACCTTACTTTCACGTAACGCGTTATCAAGTTACTTTGCCATTCCTCAAAACTCGACTTCAAAAGCGAGGACGCAACCCGAAGACGCTAATTACATAACGCGAATATGCATCGCATATAAAATGAACGTTTTGAAACTATAAACGTTCTACCGTGTCACCAAAATTTCAACGTATCCCCTTACGAACGTTTTCACGTGTATACACATAAACATCGTATATATATCTTATATAAAATAGCTACGAATTAAGCCAATTAATAACATAAAGCACACGCTGTCTATCAAAACATCAAAACAACATTGACAACGTACATGAATCGAATTAAAATTCTTCAATTCCTCTTTCGCAGCTGGACACATGGTTCGGGAGGCCGAAGAAGTCGGGGCGGGGCGGCGGCCCCGGCCACAATACGATGCCCCGACCGAATTCCGGGGACGACTTCAACGAGGTCGAGCATCAGCGCTTCATGATCGAGAAGATGGACGAGGAGACGACCAACGACAAATTCGAAGAGCTTTTGGTATGTTGTTGCATAACATTTACGTAATATTACCTTTTTTTTTAGTGCGGAATAGTTTTTTTGTTTGTTAAAAAATTGAATATTATAGTGAACGTTCAGTTTTTGCTAGATTGGAATTTGTATACGCGTCGAAGGTATTTCGGTTATTTTGTTAGTTTTGTCGAGGAAGTACTGAGGGGAACTTTACGACGAAACACACATGTGAACAAGTGGTTTCGTACCACCGACGTTCCCACAAACTAGTTGAATGGCTATTTAGAGGACGACACTAAAAGGTCTCTTGACCGTCTGACTCGCGTGTATACGCCGGCGTCTTTTTAAATGGAGCTTTACATTTAACTGGCTTTTAACGATGCAATAACATTGTTCGAGTTATTAGGCAAAAAAGCGATTTATGCTTATTTTTTTTAATTGAACGTTTTTTGCAATTATGTTTCGAAGAGTATACACGAGTTGTAGTTAAATTTTTAACAAGCTTTTAATTATTATTTTGGACGTAGAATTAGCTTCTTCGAAATAAAGTGATTGTTTTCCTGTTTCATTTTATTTTCCATTTTTATTTTATGAACTATATAAGCGAATATAACTATATAAGCTAATATAATTACTTATATTCTTCATATAAGTATAATAAGCTGGAATACAATCTAAATAAGATATTTATAAAAACGCAACACTGTGAAGAATCTTTCGCAACATCAAAACCAATATTTTTTTTAATAAAATTGAAATACATGATAAATATAATGATTATTACAGTTTCTGTGTGAAATTTCAAAGTAGCTTTACGAAGAAATAGTACGACATTAATAAAAATCGAATTTTGAGCTTACATTATTATTATAATGGGAAAACGCGATTTTATTCTATATTTTTGCATAATTTTTATACTTCCACCCTCTTTCAGCCAGCTATAGAATTACACAAACTTGTTTAATTTTAATCTAAAAATTTCAGCCAAATACGTGACATAGACTTCCAGCTTTTAAAATTTTTAAAAATTTCTGAATTCATTGTATAGATTATAAGATTACTTTGCAAGCAATAATATTAATATTGAATTATGATTATTAAAAATTTAATTCCCGAGAAAAACAGTAAAATGCTCAAAAAAGACCATACAAATTAAACCTAAAATCAAAGCTACTAACTCGTGCACTGTATATAGATTCTATAATAATGAACTGATTTCCCACAGGCAAACATGAACTTGACGGAAGAGAAAAAAGAGCCGCTGCGCCAGCAGTCGGAACGCAAGAAGAAGGAGATGCTGATCCTGCACTACAAGGGCAGTATCCCCGACAGTCGGAGCAAGTTCGACAAGCCGGCTGATTACATTCAGTATCTCTCGCAGCCCGACCTCAGTGTCAACAAGATCCACACATGTATCGAGTCGCTGAGGATCGCCCTCACCAACAACACCCTCAGCTGGGTCCAGGAGTTCGGCACCAAGGGCCTCAAGCAGGTTCTCAGTATACTCAACGAGTGCTATCGGAAGTGAGTATAGATTTAAACTTTTGAATTGTTGTTGCATTCTTGGGAATGTGGATATATTGTTGATTTTTTAGAATCATACGTTATAAAGGATTGTTGACTGTTTATTCATAGTCGATATTTATTTGCATGAGATGTTTTATCGAATGAACTTGAATGTTCGTAGAAATACCCGCTACACCTCAATACGGAGTATGATAAGATTACGTTCGGCATTTTAAATTGCTCATATATATCTGCAGTCTTAAGAGATTAATCATCTCTCTTTTGTAAATAAATCTAATTTTTGACCTTATTTTATTACAGTTCATTCCTAAATTTTAATGGGTAAATTTATATTCTTTTCAATCAACGTTGTTGTGCTAGATATTGTTTTTAGTTTACTTTGATGTTGTTTTTTTAGATTGTTTTATTTGACAGAACCTAAATGTAATTTTAAAAATTTTGGTTTTATTGTTAATTGTTGTATATTTTTGATTACCTTAAGTCGCATCAACTACAATTGTTAGCGACTATGTGTTGATTATTATTTTAGACGACTCCACCAAGTATATCGGTAGTAGCACAGAGCTTTGATAACTTTTTCACGTTTGTTTTTGCTTTTTAATAGAATAATAGAGACAATCGAGTCGCAGAAGACAATAACGACTGTTCCCTACTCTCTGAGTCAACGCATGTATGAAAAAAAGCGCAACCTATTTATTGTCCTTTGTTGAAAGCATGGCTTTACAAATATATTTATATACGTAAAAGCATGCCATGCATCTTTGGCCACTAGTCCCTCCGCAACTTCTAACAAAACCAACTGACAATATTAATAATCCCAACAGCGACAGGCGATACGAGCGCATTCAGTACGAGTGTCTGCGATGTCTGAAGGCCATCATGAACAACACCGTGGGAATGAAGGAGATGCTGGCCCATCACGAAGCTCTGACCATCGTCGCCCGATCCCTCGAGCCCAACAAACCCTCAGTGATGTGCGAGGCTGTGAAGCTGCTCGGTGCGGTCTGTCTCATTGACAGCAACAGTCATAAGAAGATTCTCGATGCGATCACGATGAACAGCGAGTTCAACGGCAAGGAAAGGTTCATGCCCATCGTCCAGGGACTCATGAATAAGCAAAATGAGAATCTGAGGGTAAGGATCGCGTTTGATCAAAACATGTGGATTAAGAGTGAATTATTTTATTTGAATTCAGTTATTGAAATTCACTCTGCTCCGTAAATTCATAATTTGACATTGGTGCAAATTCACAATCTAATTTTGCTTCCTCCTAGAGGAAGCTTTGTGATATTTTTTACGTAGTGGCATTGTGTTCGCATACGAACTGTGTGCATATTTCGCGTCTTATCAGAATTGCATTTTACAACTGTGGCGCGATAACGCATTTATTCCCGGCGTCCAATAAACTTAATGAATTCTATTATTACTACGAAAACACTTATCTATGTATAAATGGAATTGCAGGTGGTATGCCTCCAGCTCATAAACTCTATAATTTCGTCAGCGGAAGACTTGGACTTTCGATTGCATTTGCGGAACGAGATAATGAGAGTCGGATTAGCCGATATCTTGGAGACACTGGAGAGCGAAGACGAATCAGAAGACTTGACGAGGCATTTGAAAATTTTCAAAGACCACAAGGAAGAGGACTACGAAGAATTTGTACAAAGATTTGACCAAGTTAGATTGGAATTAGACGACGTCAATGATTGTTTCGAAGTCGTGAAGAATATGGTGATGGACACACCGGCGGAACCGTATTTCTTATCGATTGTTCAACACTTATTGTTCATCAGAGACGATGCTCTGATAAGGTAACAAATCGTCGACATAAAATTCTAATAATTCCACTAAAGCTATTTTTCTAAACGTATTTTCCCAATTTCCAGGCCCGCATATTACAAATTAATCGAAGAGTGCGTGTCGCAAATCGTGCTTCACCGCTCTGGCTATGATCCGGACTTCAGAGCGACGAAACGCTTTCAGATTGACGTGCAGCCCCTGATCGAGACGCTGGTCGAGAAGTCTCGCGCCGAGGAGGAACAACGACTGATCGAGCTGTCGCAGAAGCTCGAGGAGGCGATCTCGAAGAAGCAGGAGGCCGAGGCCAAGCTTCAACATGCCGAAAACGTGATTCGGGAATTGGAGAAGGGCACCGGCAAGAGTGCAAGTAGCATAGCGGTAATTATCTATTTACTGATTGTATCTGAAGAAAGTAAAATGGGAAAATAATTAACTACTTTACTATTACATACAAAATCAAAATATTATTAAGCAAAATGAGTAAAGATAGATCGTGAAATGATACGAGAAAGTGGGCTAACATAATGTATGTAAATTGCAGATGATATGTCCGATTATCCTTGATCTGTAACTACTCATTCACTCATACACGTTCTTATACACGGTCATTGCATATTCTATGTTATTCATGGTCTTTAATCACGTTTTTCATGACTATTCGTAACCCCTGGCTACTTATTCAATCAGACTGTTTCATTCTCAATGCAATGAAGATGGAAATTTTCATTTTGTTAGAGGAGAGCTAAATTATCTCGTTACCCATTGTCTTTCATATCGCTGTAAAGTATTCTATTGACACATGTCGGTGCCTCTTAAAAGTTATAAAACCATCAATTTAAAGATAACTACGAAGATTTGAGAACTTCTTCATAATTTTAATATTATTATACTTTACACCAGCAAAAAATCGGTAATTGTCCTCCACCCCCGCCGATGCCTGGCAGCATGGGTCCAGGTGGTGGTCCTCCTCCGCCACCGCCTCCACCACCGATGATGGGTGGAGGTGGGCCACCACCTCCACCGCCGATGCCTGGTATGGGTGGTCCACGCGGACCACCACCTCCACCGATGCCTGGTATGGGTGGACCACCGCCTCCGCCGATGCCGGGAATGGGTGGACCACCGCCACCTCCAATGATGGGCGGACCAAGGATGCCTATGCCGAACGCTGTGCAGGTGCTGCCACACGGGCTCAAGCCCAAGAAGAAGTGGGAGGTCGAGGGCCCGCTGAAGAGAGCCAACTGGAAGGCGGTAAGATATCGTTGTGTTGATGGTAATCGTTATTTTGACTAGTGGAGATTGTAACTTAATTATTGAATTTTGTTTGTGTAGATTTTACCTCACAAAATGTCGGAAAAATCGTTCTGGGTAAAGGTGCAAGAAGACAAATTAGCAAGCCCAGAGATACTATCTGGGCTGGCGCAGAAGTTCTCGTCCAAGCCGGCAAGCAGAAAGATGGACGATGTCGTTGATAAGTACGTTTCGTTCATAATTAATTATACGTCTAAAGAAAATGTAAATTTTATAAATAAGATATTCCATGTGTAGGTCAGCACCATCGAAAAAAGTTAAGGACCTAAAAGTTCTGGATAGTAAAGCAGCCCAGAATATTTTGATTCTTATCAATGGTACTCTGAAGCACATGGCGTACGAAGAAGTCAAAACGTGTTTGTTGAAGTGCGAAGGACAAGTTATCAACGATAACATACTTCAAGGCCTTATACAGTACTTGCCGCCGCCAGATCAATTAACTAAACTGCAAAATTATAAAGATCAATATGATGATTTAACAGAAGCCGAACAGTTTTGCGTTACGGTAAAAAAGAAATTTTTACAAGTAACTATTCTTCAAATATGCACAAAAAAATGTATTGATCATATTGCAAATATTCTTACAGGTATCTCAAATTAAGAGATTATTACCAAGATTAAGATCTTTAAGTTTCATGTTGAAATACGAAGAACTCGTTCAAGATATTAAACCTGACATTGTAGCTGGAACGGCTGCTTGCGAAGAAGTCAAGAACAGTAAAAAGTTTGCACGAATTCTGGAGCTTGTTCTGCTTCTTGGAAATTACATGAATTCAGGATCCAAAAATGGACAAGCTTTTGGATTTGAAATTAGTTTCTTAACTAAGGTAAATCGGTGATCCCTGATATTCGTATGCATTTAATTGAGTATTTTTGCAAAAACATTAATGAATACTTTTTATTACAGCTCACAAGTACAAAAGACATTGAAAATAAGCAGACGTTGCTTCATTACCTAGTCGATACGATAGAAAGAAAATTCCCCGATTGTTTGAACTTCTTAGAAGAATTAACTCACGTTGATAGAGCTAGCAGAGTATCGTTAGAAAATGTTCAACGGACACTTCGACAAATGGATTCGAATATTCGTAATTTGGAACAAGATTTAAGAAATTCTGCAGTTCCACAAAGTGATCAAGATCAATTCGCCAAAGTCATGACGGTATTTTGTTAAACCTTTATTTAAATATTTACTAAAGAGGACTTCTGTTTTTATTTATTTATTTATTTATTTTTTTTTAATTTAATTTTTTGTATTCTTTTGCAGCCGTTTGCGAAAAAAGCTCGAGAGTCGTACGAAGTAATGCAGAACATGTTTAAAAACATGGATTCTCTGTACAATGATATATCCGAATTCTACGCCTTCGATAAGCAAAAATACACAATTGAAGAATTCTTTGGCGATATAAAGAAATTCAAAGACGATTTTGTGGTAATACTCAAAGTTTGCTTTGCTTATATATTATTGTATTAACGCAATTTAAAAATAATAGAATTAACACTATAATAAATCTGTATTGTGTTTTTCAGCAAGCACAAAAGGAAATACAGAAACTGCGCGAAGCAGAAGAGAAGCAAAGGCGTGCGCGGGAAGCTCGCGAGAAGGCAGAAGCGGAACGAGCGGCTCGAGCGGAGCGCAAACGTGCCCTTGTCGACCTGAAGGCTCATGAGAATCAAGAGGGAGTAATGGACAGTCTCATGGAGGCACTACAGACTGGCTCGGCCTTCAGTCGGCCGGACCAACGAAGAAAACGACAGACTCGTGCTGCCGGCGGTAAGTTCAAGATTCGAGTCAACAACAAGGGATACGTGACGCTCAAATTGACCAAAGGAGCCTGGAAGCTCAAGCGCACGCCCAGCAACAAGCAAGCAAACGACGAAGTACACATTAAGAAAATCAAAAAGATGAACGCGAGTGATTTGAGTATTAAAGAGGAATTCAATTCGATCATTAGCGGAATTAGGGTATTGAATGACGATACTGAGGACCCACGAGTTAAAATAGATCTCGTTAAGAGGAAATTAGACTTCTCTAAGAAGAAATATAATAATTACAATAATAATAAAAAGCTTTTTAATAAATCTAAAAGTAGAATGTTTAGGAAAATGCAAAACAACTCGAAAACTTTCGATAAAAACGTTTCTTTATCGCGTCCGAAAATTGTAGTTGGTAAACGACCAAGGCGGAATGCTTTTGTTAGACAAGTCGTGGTAAAGCGACGCAAGAAAATTGCTAAGAAGGTGAAATCTCATAGACCGGGAAAATACTTAGGGAGCCCTCCGAGTGTAAATACAACCTTACCTATATTTAGCGAGCTCAAAAGAGCTTCGACTGTGCGGAGAACCGCTAAAAGCCGGTTATCTTTATCTTGTAATGATTTACCTTCGAAAGTTAATGACAGGACTGTAGCTAAACTTATTACTAAGTTCGCTAATGAACAGCAAGAATTTAAAATTCCAGTAATAAAAAAGAAAACAATTAATGACTCATATGACGAGGTTTTAGAATGTAGCATAGAACAGTCGGCCGATGACACTATCGACGCAGTTAACAATACCAAGAATGTAGAAAACAAACCGCATAAATTGAGAAGGTTATTTACTTTTAGGGGCTCAAAACTGAGCGAATCATTGCGATCGAATTCATCGGGCAGTGCTGCTAAAAAAGAGGCACCGATAAATCTCGTAAACGCGCTCTCGCCGCAGACTGAAATACTTAAAAAACCCCTAAAGTGGAAGATCTGGAGGGGTATGAAGCAAACCGGTAAAATTGCGATATCTGTTGGTGATCGCTCTAACAAATAGCAATTTTTGTATGATGTTGTTTTTTTTTTTTTTTTTTTTAATTTTGTATGTGAATAACACTTGCGACGATATAAAAAATTTTTTTTAACGCGAACGTTTTGTACATTTTTTTATAATTAAATCAATACAGTTTTTATAATTGTTTTTTTTTGTTTCTTTATTATTATTATTTTTTTTTTTTTTTATTTTATAAATTTGAAATAATATAATCGTTACCTCGTCAGTAATGTTTGAAAAATTTTCAAGTGCAGGCGAGCCAATATAATTAAAGTAAAATGTGCTATGACAACACCGTTTACAAGTTTTCAATGCATGATTGTGGACTAAAGTTAATCTATCGACCAATGAAATATCTATTTATCTGTATTCAAAATTTTCCGATTTCTAATCTTATAAGAACGGTATTTATGTTGATTTTGTGTACTTAATAACTCCTGTTTGCTTGCTTGTTTATATTAATAATGTGTATGGCCAAGGTCATACATTTTACAGTTTTTGGAATTGTGTATTGTTAATTACTGTTTTAATATTATTATTCAGATTTTTATGTTAATATTATTGTTTGCAGCTGAAAGAAGAGCACAATTGAATAGAAGTCGTTCTCGTACAGGATTGGTTGGGACTGGACTACTAGGAAGAGAATTATCTACGTAAGTTTACAGTCTTTAAATGCAAATAGACCTTAAAAACATATTTTCCTAAAATAAAGTTAATTTTTTATCGGATATTGTTCAATACATCGCATTTTTTACTTTTTAATTTATATTAATCATGTTTTATACAGATCTACAGTCATATAATTTCTGATGATTTTGTTTTAGAGAACTCCTTAGTTCAGCGTAATAGGAAATCGCTGTTAATAGTGAGGCTGTGATAAACTGTTTTGCAGAAAAGCTAAATCTTCAATTTTTCAGTAATTGAAGTATTTGTCGATGCATGGAGATGAATGCCTTGCAATTAGAAAAAGAAGTAATTACGCCGTCCATACAGATATATACTATAATAGTATAATGGCAGAACAAAGTATTTTTTTACAATGAAGTCGTTGTAAAAAGTTTAGGTTCAAGGCCACAAAGGAAGTCGATATAAACAACGGCAAGATCCATCAAAATGTAATTAAGAGAGAAAGGTTGCTCACAATTAGACGAATATTTTGTAATTAAAGACACTGCCAGGGCTGGTTGTGCTGCAATTTGAAGGAGTGTCATTGTGCCAAAAACACACATGTGGGCGAGACAAAGTTGCAAATAACAAATCTTTTTTTTTAAACTTGTCAAAATAAAAGATATATATGTATATTGGCATGCTGCACTGGGCATTAGCTTTATTTTAGAATATTTTTGTATGATTCTCAGAGCAATATCAAGCAGATATAGAAGAGACTTTATATGATTTAAAAGAAGATACTTTAGCAACTTCACAATCGTGCCTAAAACCTGTTTTCATTGACTTTGAAAAAGCAGGAATTTTTTGAAATTTTTTTAAAAGGAATTTTTTACATAATGATTTTCAAAAGGAATATTATGTATGTTGTTTTTTATAAATATAAATAATGACAAGTTGCGATATATATTTTTTAACATGTACAAAAGAGTAATTTATTAATACCATAAAAACTCTGCCTTGGAAATACTGTCAAAGTAAAAAATTGGCTTGTTTTTTTGACTGCATTAACCAGCAGGCAATAATTGTATCTATAATGTGAATACAGAACTTTAGGTTTACATCTTGTTATTACATGCCACCGATGCAATTTGTAAAAACATTTATTTATTTTACATAACTACTTTAAGTTAAAGTATAAATGATATAAAAAAAATAAATAAATGCAAACATAAGTAAGGCATATTGGATTAAAAATTTTACAAGGAAATTTAAATAAAATTTTCTCTGTGTGAAGAGTCAAAATTTTATCTATGAAAAATGCGTATGTAAAAAGATATAATAAAAATTATGATTTTTAATCTAATCATGAGCATTTTAAATTTACCTTTCCCTTTTAAATTTACTAGTTCTTCAAATAAGTAATTCGCGAATTCATGATAGCATGAAATATTATTATATTCTTAAACTCTTAAACATTCTAAACATTATTTTATTTATTATACATAGCATTTATAATCTTACCGACTGATGTTTGGCATATCGACGTCTCAGGAAAGAACCACGTCCAATAATCGTATATTGGAATAGTAGTAGGTAGTTACCGACTGATGATAAAACACGCGTTAAATTTGGAGAGAAATAGTGTAATGTTTGCACAGGCATTGAGGCATTGTATACCTAACCTAACACCAATATATATGGCTTGGCTTGCCGAGAAATCTAGAATCAGTTTAGTTTATAACCTAAATGTACAGACAAGTACTTCGGATGTACATTGGTCTGCACGTAAAAATTAAGTTGGTTCTATAAATAAGTAATGCAAACATTGAATAATTTATTTAAAAATGTCTCTCTATGACGATTTTGATACACCGAAACATCGAACGGATAAAGTGGCAGGATGGTCTTCGGGTATAAAGTTGTTACAATCTCAACTTCAGCTTAAAAAAGCCGCAACTCCACATGCTAAAAGAGAACAAAACAAAAAAGTAGCGGCTGTACTAGCACCTGTTATAGACTTGAAATCCAAATCTCGTGATAATGACAAGGATGATGAATCAAAGTATTATGGAAACACAAGTACTCCAAGTGGGATTAGCAATGAATTTGATTGGAACGTAACAAATGAGTATGACCCTACTTGGCCTAATGAATATGATAAGGTTGTGAAAGAATTAAGAGATCTACGAGACCGTGAGCATGATCAAGAGTATGAACAACGTAAGAGAAGAAGAGATACTAATCCTCATTATGAAGAAAATCAAATGGCAAACATAGCTGCTAATTCTAACGACAGAGATGAAGAAGAGAAAAGACCGACCTTTAGGTCTAATCCAACAGGAGCTGCGATTGCCCCACCACCATCGTTACAAGAACCAAGTGAACCTCCACCTCCTCCTCAACCTTTACCTCCACCTCCACGACAAACTTTGAATCAAGGATATGCAACGTCATCCGTGGCTGCAAAGATAATGGCAAAATATGGTTTCAAAGAAGGTCAAGGTTTGGGAAAGAAAGAGCAAGGAATGTCTGTAGCTTTACAAGTAGAAAAAACTAGTAAAAGAGGAGGTAGAATTGTAAGTGAAAAGGAACAACTGATGCCACCTCCTCCTTTGAATTTATCACCTCCTTCGAATTCACAAGTAAATTCTCCGTCTTAAAGTCAAGATGAACCAAGTATTACTGAAATAATGAAGTCACCAAGTAAAGTTGTATTGTTAAGAAACATGGTTGGACCTGGCGAAGTTGATGATGACTTGGAACCTGAAGTTAAAGACGAATGTAATACTAAATATGGTGATGTAAATCGTGTTATGATTCATGAAGTGATGGAAGCTCAACCAGAAGATGCTGTGAGGATTTTTGTTGAATTTAAGAGAATTGAAAGTGCTATTAAGGCTGTTGTCGACTTGAATGGACGGTTCTTTGGTGGTAGACAAGTTAGAGCTGGGTTCTATTCTATAGAAAAACTGAATAATTTCCAATTATTAGATTAGTATTTTTTACATTTTGATGTTGTCATACTGTTTTAAATACAAAGATAATGTGTAAATTTGGTAGTAGTGTAATAAGTAACATCTTAATAAATAATAATTTGTTTTTACTTATCTAAACATATTCTTTTTCCTTTTTTTTTAAGAAGCATTTGTAAGAGTGTAAAAAGATAATAAAATAATTTAATTTACATTTAAACAATTTATGTCTTTTAATTTATACTCCTTTTAGAACATTTTAATCCTTAAATTCGTAAATATAAACTTGAATGTTTATCTAACCTAATAAAACCAATAAAATCGTTTTAAAATGTCATATAAGAAATATTATGGGGATGTCAGAATCATTACAGGTGCCTCCATCGTATTTTTCATTATTCTAATTAATTTACAATTTTTCTTAACAACCTTACTTGTAAAATAAACTTTACTTCTATTTCAATCAGAACAAGTTAAAGAACAAAAATAGTAAAGTATCAATATTGTTCCTTCACTTTATTTGTTTTTTTTTTGCTTTATTTGTTTTGCTTATTGTTTTTTTTTTTTGCTTTTTTGTTTCTTCACTTTATTTATGTTTTTTATTTCTGCTTGTATATTTATGATCAGACATAAAAAAAATCTAAGAATACGTTATTATCAAAGTGTGTGAAAAAAGTAAAAAGGAAAACAACAAAATTCGGGTACAGACTTACAGAGTATAAAGTTAAAGTAAAAAGATACGTCAATCATAATATCAGCTTTTCTTATTTTAGTTCGTTTTTTTTACCTACTCGAATACAATTGGGAATGCATTGAAAAAATACGAATTAAAGAAAGATTCATTCCTAAAACTAACATTAATCGCATTGAAAATATTGAGTGATACTGATCTCAATTCACATCATCAATATAAATTGCAGAACAAAATTTATTTTATATAATAAATAACACTAACATTTTTTCAAAGTTTGATAGTTGATCGCGCTTTATATCTCGCGTGAAAATATTTAGTTGTCATAATATGCGATCTCGACAGGGGCGCAATAACAGGGGGTTTCGGGGGTGTCCGGACACCCCCTGAAGTTGAATGGACACCCCCAACTGGGGGTGTCCATCACAAATACCATACCAAATGAAGTGCACAATTTCAAAGTGTACAACCAATATACAGGATGGGTAGAAAATTCAAGCGCAAAAACATGTTGAAAATAGTTCATCTTAACTACCTATTTGTGTTTTATAATTAGTTGTATGTACGAAAATTCGCTAAATACTCGGAGATGATTAATTTAATTTAAAAATTCTTTATTTTTGAAATGTGCGAGTTGCAGAATTATCCACACATATGAAGCGTAACAGGGACCGTACTCTTTCCTCTATTTAAAATTCTCTATTTTCCCCTATTTCTAACCTTTAGATTGCCGGGATTTCAAGGGGCATATCGCCCTCAGAAAACTGGTATAAAAGGTATCTTATATCATTGATTGATCATAGGG
>UXGD01005247.1:0-14919 GCA_900474315.1 Torymus auratus
TGGTACAAATAACATTATAATTTTATAATTAGAAAAGCATACTTTTAATGTAAAAATTTTCTTTTCTCTGTGTAATAATATAAAATAAATTCTATTTTTGGAATAAATGATTTGAATGTAATTTGTTTTTATCTTAGAAGTTTTATAACAATAAAAAACTCTTACACACATTTAAATGGCTTAATTTATAGCTTATAAGTAATTTACTTTTCTTATAGTTATGAATTTCTATTAACCAGTAGGATCATTATTAAATAAATTTACTCTTCGATCTAAAAACTGAAATTTAAAAAGACTGCTAATTTGTAAAAACAAGTAAAATTAATACTTTTGTCTAATATGATTAATTGCATATAATTGATTCTTGATCGATTGTATCATTAAATTATATAAAATAAATTATAAATTAGTCATAAATTAAAATTTAATTTCGTAATATCAAATAATTTCATGATTTGTATTTTGAAACCTTTGGCACGGTACTAGCATTTTACGCTTATTGTTCTGTAAAAATTCTCTAAAAACTTTAGGTAAAAAAATAACTATTGCACACTTTATATATATTTTCTAAATAAGTTCCTAATAATATAACAAAATGATTAAAGTATAAATTAATTTTGGAAAATACCGTCCAATATGAAAATCGATTTTTAAACTACCTAAACAGCTCTATTTCTTCAAACCTAGGTATATTTTGAAAAGAAAAATTAATTTTTATTAGATTTATCATTGCTTTCTCTAAAAATTGAATACTACCTTTCCCAATCATATCCATCCTCTTATAAACCCAAGAATCAAACTACTCCTCCTTTTCTCTAAACCCCTATATACCTACGTCAAAACTGTAAGCTCGCATTACTCTTAACATTTTCACAAAATCATTGAACTTTCCGCACGCGCAATTATCTCCAGAGTCCCCCAGCCGCTTACACTCAAGCTGTTATCGCAAACGCGGCATAGAAAACCGCTATTCTCGATCGACGAGGAAACAACGCGCACTCTCGCCCTTGCGCTTGTAAGTGTACACGCATAGCTGCAGCCAGCTGAGCAGTCTTTCTCTCTCTCTCCCCTTAATGCGCTCGCGTGTTCACCAGGAGGCGCGGCGCGACGCCATAAAGAAGCCGGCCGCGCGACGCCGGCCCGACCATTCGCGCTCGAGACGCCGACTAGAGCAGCTCAGAAGCAGCAGCAGCAGAACGAGCAGCAGCAGCGGACGAGCCGTTGATAAGTTTTCGATACACACTACAGCACACGCGCACGAGGAAGGTTATCAGAATGAGGGAAATCGTTCACCTGCAGGCCGGCCAGTGCGGTAACCAGATCGGAGCTAAGGTGCGTTTTGCACATATTTTTTTTATTCTTTTAGTTTTTACTTTGGGTCAAAGTTTGGAGTCTTTCTGTGTGTGTGCGAGTATATGTGGCGTGCATTTGCAATAAAGTGCGATAAGTTTCGCGAGATATTGGTGGAGCCAGACGGGAATAAGATTAACGCGTGCCTTTGACCGTTTTTTTAATTTAGAAGAATGATTGATTGAAAGTGGATACTTATATTTTAGGAATCGATTGTTAATATTGGATTATCATTATTCGAATACTGTTGTTATAATTTTACTGTGATGCACCGACTTTTATGGTTACCGAAAGAAATATTTTAAATCATGTGCAAATTTGACTGCACTGATGCGGCACAATCTTTATCAAATTTTCTGGTTGATGACCTTGAATTCGAAGGAATCCACTGAATCTTTATTGCAAAATATTCCCGCTTCTATACGTATATATTATAGGTACCGTATATACTTTTCAATATTTCTTATACTTGAAGTTCGTAATAATTTCTCAACATATATTTATATTTAATTGAAATGTACAATAACTCTTTCCCGCGACTTTTTTCATCGCACCCTCCGTTAAAACGCCATCCACGTGCTCGCGAGATGAGAATTGAACGATCGAACGGGCCGATAAAGAAGTTGTCGAGGCGGCGGCTGATTGGAAGATTGCGATGAGAGGAAAAGAAAGAGCGCTCTTGATATCCAGATCGTTGTTCTGCTAATTGCTTGTTTTTATTATACTCGACGCCTTGTTCATTGTTCGTTCCAGTATGGTCGAGACGATTTTCGTGTAGGTGAAATAAAGTTTTTATGGCCTGTCGCATTGCTTTATTGCAGTCACGTTGAATTGTCAAGTGTGCAAGTCGATCGTTAAGTATGAATAGCGTTTGAAAATGAAGGATTTTCAAAACTGCATTTCTAACACTTTTCTTTATTGAAATACGAATTTAAAAACTTTTCTTGTATTTATTTTTTATCCGAATTGGATGAGTATATTCGATAGTTTTATAAATATTCCTTTTACTACATTCAGTACAACGTTAAACAAAAATTTTCCAGGACTTTTTCTACATTACTCCAAAACGATATTGTAGATAATTATTGATTTTCAAGATTAATTAATAATGTAAATTCGACCCACCAATCAACAGCTTCATTACCGAAATTTCATCGCGGCCTTTGAACCGTAATATTTCAATAACCATAATTACGGGCCAGTATCATAAATTCATAACTCTCTCCTACACCGCTGCGTGCCCGGGAACACACGCACGCGCGTTGAACGGCTAATTTTGTCACCGCTGGAGCGCGTTAGGACGTGAATTCCCTATATACACTTACATACATATACTGTGCGTATACTCGCGTGCAGCTGCCGCTGCCGGTCCACGGCTGGTGAATGTCTCTGTGCGTATATTTGAACTTTGTAAAACTCGTCGCTTCCCATTCATTTCGTGCCGGCCTATGTAAAAATCGATCGGAAGCTTAACGCTACTGTGAATTCCTCCTGTATTGACGGGCGTGTGTTTTTTTTCTGCGAAGTACTTTTTTCTGTTAACCGTGCGCTGCTGGTCGCGAAAGTTTTGAAGCTTGATTAAAATTCGGGATGGAATCGGATTGAAATGGGAGATGGAGTAAATAAGAAACTTTTTTCATATTTGCAGTTGTTGTTGGAAATATACGTATTTTGTAAAAAAATTTTAAGGTGTAAAGTTGTTTCGAACAACTTACCAATTTAATTCAAAGTGAATATTTAAATTATTCAGATTGATTGTGTCATGATTACATTGCATTGAAAGATTAATTAGAGTATCTCTAGACAATGCAAACGAGTCAATGACAATTTTTAAGTAACTATTCATAAGGCAAAATAATTTATTGTTGTTTTATTTGTTTTCTAATTAATTCTTTACTGAAATCTACACAAAATTTCCTGACAATTACGAGTCATCATAAATTTCTCAGATCAACCCAACACCATAAACTAATTAACGACGATAGGTGAAAACATCGAACGCGAGCCGCGCGCGCGCTTCGGTTCACTGTTCACGATATACAATTAAGACGGAAATGCGTAAAGCGATACTTCACGTGTATCCGTCCTTGTAGTACTTCCTATTGAGCTCGGCGCACATGCATGTAGCAGCAGCCTTGACGCCGCGTAGCCCTAGCCGAGGCCGGAAAATTTGATACGCATGCGTACGGAGCGTATACGCAAATTAATTTTTTTCCCTCGTCCACCCCGACTTCTCTTTTTTAATCTAAAGCGAAAGGAGACACAGATGTTCCGATACAAAGCGGCTATAGGTCGTATGGCATTATCAGCGGGATTATTTTGGCGCTAAAAGGTTTCTCGGGATTAATGGAAAGTTTCGTGACATTAGCGATGTGCCCGAGCACGTAAATATACATAGGTATAGTACATATTATAATCAATTCTTTACTGATTAAAAATCCATATTATATTGTATACACATATAGTTAAGTAATGCGACATTTACGTTTTAGAATCTCTTTAATTATGCACAATCCTGTTTCAAAGATTATTAAGTACCTAACATTTTCGTAAAATAACACGCCTAACGAGTTGCTAAATATACGTTCAAACCATTAAATATAGTGTAAGACATTTAGGATTCTCGTCCAAAATATTCACACTAATAAAAGCTGATCTTAGAAGCGCATACAATTTTGCATTTCGGAGGACACTGCCCCCTGACACTTTGATGCAAATAGCCTAAAACGCGATTAACCCTATTTCAACATCCAGTCTACGGTTTAATCTGATTGCCGATGCAAAGTATATTTTGCTTAAATATTCTGCTCGTCATCTGGGATAAGCCGGATTTGAAAAAGATTAAGATGTAAAATCGTCGTTTGACACAGGATATCACAATTTGTTTAACACATTTATACATTCTATCTTGGCTATAGCGATATAAAAATTATGATTAAATTCTATCAGTTGTCATTCTTAACATTGATTAGATTTTAAAAAACTAATGAAATGTTATTTATAGCTTTTGTTTTTCTATTTCATTGCGTTCATTCAGAATCAAAATAAAAGTTAATTATTATGCTGTCATTATATAAATTATCCAAATACCGACAATAAATGAGATAATGATGTGTAACCACTACACATGACAAGCAAATTATTACGATTTCCATCAAAAACCTACACAATTCGTACAAACCGATTTATCGCGACACGCATCACGACGACATCGCAGCAGAAAGCTCCAATTTATTGCCTGAAAACACAATCAGTCCGCGAGCGAGCGAAGGAAATCGTCCGACATAATTTACTCTCCATACAACTCTCTTTCTCCTTCTTCCTCTCTCTCTTTCTCCTTCCTTCGGTTACAGTATATAACTAACGGCCGATACAACCGGCATCAATTACCCGTTCTTAGAGAAAAAAAACGCACGCGAGTAAGTATTAATCCAAAACATAGCTTCGAGCGCGCATCGACTTTGCAGAATAGCCATACAACTTCTTTCCCTCTTATCCTCGAGTTCCTTTGCTATACTTAGCGGTTCGAGGAAAGTCGCGGGCGAGGCTTTAAAGCGCCGTGGGGAGAGAGAGAGACTCTTTAAACTCCAGACGTCGAGGGACGCGTGTATGTATGTATGTTGTATGTGCGCTCGTCGGGGCTCGATGAATTTTTGCTAATATAGTGCGAGGAAAGTGACTCACGAGTTGGCGAGGGTGTACGTGTGTGCCTGCAGAGAGGGAGAGAGAGATATCGTCCCGCATGTAAGTGTCGGAGTGCGGCAAAAGAGGGATTCCGCAAGCGAGGAGTCACTCGCGTGTAGGCCTTGAACAAAGTGGCCGGTCGTTGATTCTTTCATGGTTTCCGGATGACGGTTTTTATGGATATTATCGAAATTCTTTAGCTTCCCTAGATAGAATTTTCGCAAAGATTCAAATAAAATTTTCGATCTAATCTGTTCTTTTATTTAACAATAAGTTGAAATTGAAACTTGATCAAGTAATTGCAGAAGACATTTTTATTTGATAATTTATTTATTTCCTGAAAAATCTCTACGAATAATATTTCTCTACTACCTATAAATAAGTTTCATTTATTTCATTAAGAAAGTTTATAATTATCGTTTATACATTTGAGTTTACATCACTATTAAACAGTGCAATTGCATTTCGTATTCGTTGCTAATGGAGCTTAACATCACTACTTACGCGCATGATATCGTTATCGCTAACTTGAAGCGGGTGATGATTCGTCGAAAGCGTCATTATAGTTCATAATTGAATGCCCCGCGTTGCGTCAATTATCTCACGACTCTTTAAATAAATTCGTTTCGAGTTCAAAACTGCAAATCAAAACTCACATCAACAACGTGTTAAAATGTTTACTAAATAGATTCATTAAAATCATTAAATTTATAATTAAGTCATATATCAGCTTTTTAGTCTTTAACGAGCATCGCGTGTCCGACAAAATTCTTCTTAAATCACAATCAGCGCATTAATAACCCAAATGGAGCTGCATTCACTCGACCGGGTAGAAA
Organism: Torymus auratus; assembly: GCA_900474315.1. Lineage (NCBI taxonomy): Eukaryota > Metazoa > Arthropoda > Insecta > Hymenoptera > Torymidae > Torymus > Torymus auratus. The sequence continues at coordinate 5,871 of UXGD01005247.1, forward strand.
CGAAAACACTGCCAAGTCATCTGCTTCCCGCTGCCTGATTCTCGTCAAAAGTCTGACGTTTATGTATAATCTTAGAACCCAAGAAGCGTGGCTGCATCTCCTTAAATCGCTCGTCATATATCACAATGCTCACATTATACTCGAGAAAGCACTCGGGCAAAATGCCGTCCTATATCGAACAAATCGAGCTTTCAAGTATACTTATATGCACGTACCGTCGCTCTCGGAAGATCAGCCGGGGTCTCGTCTCTCACGTCTTATCTCACGACGCTCCGCAATCTCAATTCTATACCGAGCGAATACTCGCTCGCATTGTGACGCATCAGGAAATGTAAGGGAAAACATATACGCTGGTATGTATATAACGTGTCGCGTGGAATTCAATTGTGCGCTAACGCGCGCGCGCGGATTCAATAATTTATAAGCGCATTCGAGCCATCGCCGCGCTGCTTTTTAAAAGAGCGTTTCCGATCACCTGCGAGCCGATCCTATAGCTTGGTGTGATGTACGCGCGAGGCATATTATCGTGGATTTGACTGCGGCCGGATCGACTTTTGAAGCAGAATAATATTCAAATCGCGTGTCGCTGCGATCAACGGTTTCGTCGTCGGGCAGTGGGGAAAAGGACGAATCGCGTTCGACGGATACCTGCGCGGACAGTGCAGTAGTAAGTATATGAGTACCTTTCAAGAATTTTATTTTTAGTTGTTGGAGGGTCTTTTTAATATGCAGATTAATTGCAAGCGGATGGTGTATGTGTCATTTGTATTGTAGGCATTAGAAGTATGCGTCATGTACTTGCGCGTGCTTAGCATAATGCGAAGTGAATGTGAATTTCACTTCACGAATGAAATTCTTCGATTAATATTATCTTTAATATATTATTTTCTTTTCTTTGATATCCGTAAAATTAGAAACGAAGATATAAGAAGAAGCTATTGTAGATTTGTTTTTGATGATTAGTCAATAAAATTATTATTCTCAGCAAATTAGAATGACACACTTCTCTTATTTTACAAATGTCCTATCCTGTTACCAAACTACACATACAAATTATTACCGCATGCGCGAATCTTTCTCGAAAAAAAAAATCCAGGTCATATTTGCCGCGACAGTTAAAGCCCCGTCACAGCCCGGAATGACTTTTAGGGCCGAAAGGTTAAATCCCCGACTCTTGACATGGCATTCCTCAATTTCCGAGCGGCGGGCGCAGACGCCCAGCTCCACATTCAATTTATAAAATCTAATTAAGAATCCGTCTCCGCACCCTGACTCTCTCTTCTCTCTCTTTGCTCTCTCTCTTCCGAACACTAAGAGAGCAAGAGTGGAATCGCCGAGAGTTCCCATGCATGCATGCGCGCGTCGCTTGACCACTACTGCACGGAATTAATCCCGGCGAATTGTCCGCGCGGCTAATTAACGTCGTTTCTTCTGCTCGTTGCATAAGCGTCTTGGGCGACGACAATTTGCGCTCTCTCCAAAACATCCTTTTCAAGCTCGCTCGCACTGACTGCACTCTCTCTCTCTCTCTGCGGGCTTTGTGTCGTTAACCCCACGAGCGTTTTAGATGCGACGGAACGGTATTATATACGTGAGGCGACGACCGGAAAACCATTTTTAGGCTTAGGACCGAAGTGCTTACTTTTGTGCTTTGAGCGCGCGACGGAGGACGGCGCGTTAACTCTTTCGGCTATTAAGTCACTCTATATTTAATTACGTCGATCGCGGAGAGAGAAAGAGAGGAATGGCCGAGCGCGTGTTCTGGAGAGGCGACGTTTAGTGTGGGGCTCTTTTGATGGCTTTTTTAGTGTTACGTTATAGACTGCGGCTGGAGCGTAAGCGCGTAGAATAATATGTTAGAACCGCGCGAGGGCTATTCTTGTCATAGAGTTGTTATTGTGATTGACGTTGATTAGAATACTGTTTAATTTATATTTGAATTTTTCTCAGAAATCGGTGACAAATCGTGTATATAGGCAAAGAATGATATTTACGTGATATTTTTATTTTATTCGAGTTTGGCTCATTAATCATGGAAATTCGATTACCTTTAAAATTGTGCAATTTCATTGAGCAAATCATTTCTAACGTCAATAATTTTTTTTATTGTTGACGAGTAGTGTGACGCATATTTAGTTTTACATCGACTATATTGTTTGCTTCTCGGAACTCGTGAAGCATACAATGTCGAATATAAATTTCATTCACCGTTTGATCCTTTCAAATAGACAGACTTCAAATGCGCGCATTATGTATATTAGGAATTAAATTTTCGTATACTGCAACGCGATTACTAAATATATTATCCTCTAACAATATTCTTTTTAATAACAAATACAACAGTTGACATAATCAGAGAAAACAGAATATCCCACTAAACTTTTGACCCACTGTCAGTTATTAGAAATTTTTAACGTCTATAGTACAGTTAAAACTCTTGTTATAAACCTACAAACCCGCGTTAAGGAGTCATTTAATACTATACACTCGGACCGGACTTTTATATTTACTTCGCCGTCAATTTCGCATCGTACGCCGTAAAACTTAACTCGCCTCAACAGTCCTTCGTACATATATACTTCTCCTCCGCTATTAAGTTACACACGCGTACGATAGTTTCTCCTCGAATTACCTCAAATTTCACCGCATATGTCAGTGTACGCGCGCGCGTGCAAGTAAGCGTACACCATCACGACTCGCCGCTCGATCGCAGCCAATTCACGCGCGCTTCTCCTCGTATAAAAAAGCCGTGTGTCAATGCGCGCGACAGTATAAATCTCAATTCAGCCATCTCTTTCTCTCGAACGAGTATACTTATTAAGAATGGACATACCGGAGCGATTTATTGCATCCGAAATTTCGAGATGCCGGTCGCGTCTTTACGAACGCTCGGCACGTGTCGCGTGCTTTCGCAGTGCTTACGGATTCGACGGTCGTACACGTTGGCCCTTGAACGGGATAACGGCCGGATATGTATATGTATAGGTATTGGTTTACCGTTCGACCGATTTCACTCTATACTACCCCGATTTTCCGCATGACGGAGCATTTATCGCGATGATCGTGAACCTCGGTGCATAGCGCGGCGGTAGCGATGTCGCGTTCGCACGCAAGTGGCGTCGTTCCGTTTCATAAAGCTGATTTTACTGCGTTTCCTTGTAGCCTGAGGCGTAGCTTCATAAACCGTCCTCGTAGTCGTCGTCGTCGTCGTCGTCGTTCTATAATTATACCCGTGAAGAGAGAATGCGAGAGAGAGAGAGAGAGTAGTTCTGGCTAGGTCGTGGTTTACGGCGATTTCCTTTGATTGTTTTTCTGCGGCGTCAGGTTGCAGCGTGGATTTTGTTGTAAATCTTCAAGGGTTTAATTTTATCTATCAAAGAATAAATGCAGCTGTTCGTTATAGTCTTTCTTCGTCAATTCAAAATACAACAATTATTTTAAATGTAAAAAATAAATATTTCTATTTATAATAAATTTCTGATTTAAAATACAAATAATAAGAAAAAAAATAAGATTCGTTGAATTCTCCATATATGAATGGACAGTATAGACAAACAACTCGAGAGCTGTTGTTGAACGAATGATTCAGAATCTTAAACCAATATCGCTAAAAATTACGAGCCCTCATGATTCACATCTGGATCTAAAGCAAGTGCGACTATACGCCTGCTTTCCGATGTGTCATCGTAAAAACCCCGAGATTTATTAATAAGCCCTACTAAGAAAATCGCTTATCTTTCATCCCAATTACACACGTTTCCCACTGAAAACTCATTCCTTATAAACATCATCTCCTCACTCTTCTCTCCCAAAAAAAACACCGCACATCCCTCAAAAAGCTCCAAAAGCAATCTGACAAGGATTTCGAGTACAGGCCGGCGGCGCTCGGGCGATAAATAATTCAAACACGCACACCCGACGTGTCCCAGTCCCTTTCCATCCTCGAGACCTCCTCTTGGCTCTTCTCCTCTCACTCTGTGCACACACAGGCAGTCGTCGTCTAGCCCCTGATATTTCGGCGCGGCGCTCCTCGCGATGAGTTTCCGTCGCTCTGCTCGATTTTGCGCGACGTTTTCGGAACGTCTGCGCTCGCTCGCATACCGCCGCGCCGCGGCCTCGGCGCTGGGTCAACGGCTCCCCGGGATCGTCTCAGCGCCGCGGCGGTGCTCTTCCTTACCGTTACTTATAAGATGCGCTCTTGCACATGCCCGTTGAGGCTTTTCGACGGCCTTGCAGTGACTGGAGGGGCCGATTTATTGGTTGGAGGCCGTACGTGGGGCTTACGGTTATATCCTCGCGGAATTTAGGATTGCATAGAGGGGGTTTTTTTTTACGACGGATGGGGTACACGTGTCTTTGGGAACGTTTTATTTATTTTTTTTTAGATTAATAGAGGGTGATGTATGGTATTTAAAATTTAAACTCATGTGATTTTGTGGATTGTATATATTGTCAGAAGTTTGATAATGATATTTTCTTACATATAAATAAGATACATTAAAAACTACTGCTTCGTCTTTATAAGTCCAGATAATTTAATGTTTTAAAAATCTCAAATCACCATCGTGAATTATCGCACAAATCGATCATCCACGATAAATCAGTCCTGTCGACCGAAGGCTCTCATTAAGCTCATTTCCTGGCGAGAAGTATAAAAACCCATAATCGATGCGCATCCGAGGCGCTGCAGCACGGGAGGAGGAAAGGAGAAATATGCCAAGGAAGTTCTATTAATACTCCCGGTAGGAAATAGAAACTACGTGTGACTAATGTAGAGCAGGAGAGAAAAGAGAAAAAGACAGAAAAGAAAGAAAGAGGGAAGGATTCGACTCCGCGGAGAAACCTGCAGCATAGCGCTTCGTCAAATCCGTGCGTGCACTGCACGCACGCCCGTGGAGCGCGCTATTTCCGTCGTCGCAGTGTAATCTCAAAGTAAATCATCCGGTCCTTTAATGGCTGATTTTCGAACGTTGCGCGGTGGGCTTACGAAAAAAGCTCGGCTCGTTATTACCGCGATGCAAGAGGGCGGCCCGACCCTTCGTCATTCGGGATTTAGTTTCGAAAACAAAAATAACAGCAGGAAAGAATGAGAGAGATTTTTTTTGGAGGGGAGAGCAGCGTTGTTAGCGTAATGAATGATCATGTATCGAATTAGTACAAGATAAATATTAGGGAGATGGGGGTAACGGAAGTTGCAAATCTTTTCTCGGTTGCTGGAACGATTGTGGCGTAGGAGATACAATAACAAATTTTTTTTAGAAAATATTTTTCTTAGGAATCCTAAACTTTCTATTAAAAATAGCTTGTGTTAGTCCAAAAGAATTTATACATTGGACGGAATACCCGTATACTACATTTTTAATATATAAGCACGCGACATTTGAAAATATTTGGAAACAAATCTTTGCACATTTTCAAGCATCTCGTCACTAAAACACTTGATTTTGTTACAGTTCTGGGAGGTGATCTCGGAGGAGCACGGCATAGACCAGACTGGCGTCTACCATGGCGACAGCGACCTGCAGCTGGAAAGGATCTCCGTCTACTACAACGAGGCATCGGGTATGCGATCCTCTTCAACCCTCCTATATAAACGCTCTCTTACTCCTCCCGAAACAAATAAACACTCTCGCAAGTAGCGCGCTCTTTTGCCTCTCTTATCTTATCTAGCGCACGCTCTCAGACTGCGACACGAATCGTCCCTATCTCCCGAAATAGGCGAGCATTTTCGGGATACTTTGGAGGCCAATGTCTCTCTTGTCGATACATGCGCGCGAGTGCAGGAGGGATCTTTACTCTAAAAACAGCCTACAGGAACGCGCGGAAGCCGGGGGATTCCAAAAGCGAAATAAACTTTCGGTGGAGTATAGTAAGCAAGCGCACAGTGGGTATATACCGAAGGTGCTGTAGCTCCGCGCGCGAGCGCGACAGAAATAAACGCTTTGTAGGAGTTTCTTCGTCGTCGTCGTTGTCTCTTACGAGCCCAGCGACGCCGTCCCTTTTAGATCTCAATTTTTGAGAGAGATAGAAAGAGAGATCGAGCTAACGAAATGGCCATGCGTACGTGCCCACATGGCTTTTGTCGCCACGAGTGCGTACTACATGCGTGGATGCTGCGATCCTTTATTTGATCTGCGGCAAGAGAAGATGACGTTATTTTAGAGAGTTCGGATTGTTTTTTCGGTCGGGGAAGCATCTTTTTTCAGATTGGAGATGAGGTTGTTTATTGCATCAAACGGTCGGGGGAGTAGCGGTTGTTTTGTACACAGCAATTTCAATTGGAAATTTGATTACTTATATGCATGGGTACATATTCATTTATATATTTTTGCCTTTTTTAAAAAGTAGTTATAATAAAAACACAAAAAGCCCATAAATGATTCATATTCACTTTATATTAAAACTGTACACAATTCATATGTAGTTTTCTTATAGTATGCAAATCTTAATTAAACAAAATTATGGGTGATTATAACGTCTTGGTAGTGAAATTAATATTTTATTATTTAAACTTACATTGTTTAAAGTAAAAAAGAGTTTTTTTTAAGTAATACAATTGTAAGGAAGAAACTTTCTTGTCAGTTTCTACAGCACTTGTCACAAGTGTTGAATCAGGGCCTAAAAATAGCTGATTATCTTAATACTTCTTTTACACTATACATATTTTTTCTAGATACTTTGAACTTTAGTCACGCATCTGTATAAATGAAATGAGTGACTTGCCGTTAGTAAAAAGTAACTTTTGTACGAGACATAAAGTTTTCTGAATAAAAAAGAGATTTTGTATCCCAAAATATGAATATCTTCCAAAAAATGTTAAAAGTAAATTCTTCAATTTATTTTAAAAGATGACGAATAAAAACTTATGTTTTATTGAGGGTTTATAAATTAACGTTCTATTTATAATTACTAGAAAATAAATGATAGTCACTAAGCTTATTATCTTTATATAGAAATATGAATAGTCCAGTAATTTCGAATTAATCAACACTTATTAAACAATAATGAAGCTCTTTTTAATTAAATTCAGTATGAAAAATTATTATTACTAATAATAAGCGTCATTATAATTGAAAACTTCCATTCATGCCACTAATTTCCTATTTACACTTTTTACCAATAAAATAATAAATAAAACAAACGCATCGCTAAATCTCAATTATTTTTTTTCGCAGTCGCGTCAGCCTCGAGCGGTGGCAAATATGTGCCCCGTGCAATTCTGTTGGACCTCGAGCCGGGCACGATGGACGCGGTGCGTTCCGGCGCCTACGGCAAGCTCTTCCGGCCGGACAACTTCGTTTTCGGCCAATCGGGCGCCGGAAATAACTGGGCCAAGGGCCACTACACCGAGGGCGCCGAGCTCGTCGACTCTGTCCTCGACGTCGTGCGCAAGGAGTGCGAGAACTGCGACTGCCTCCAAGGCTTTCAGCTGACCCATTCGCTTGGCGGTGGTACCGGTTCCGGTATGGGTACCCTCCTCATCTCCAAGATCCGCGAGGAGTATCCCGACAGAATCATGAACACTTACTCGGTTATGCCGTCGCCGAAGGTATCTGATACCGTCGTCGAGCCATACAATGCCACACTGTCCGTGCACCAGCTCGTCGAGAACACCGACGAGACTTACTGCATTGACAACGAAGCTCTCTACGATATTTGCTTCAGGACACTCAAGGTAATATACTTTTCCCAAATGATATGATTCTTCTTTTTTTAGTAAATTAGATTTTACAAAATTTTGCAAAATAAAATCAAAAAGCTAATTTTTTTTTTCATTCGATTCATTGGTTTCTATTAAAAGATTATAAAGTATTAATCGTGGACACATAATGATGCACGGTTCAACGTTCTGTAAACACGTATATATACATAAAACCGGGAAATATGTGTGCTAATGTATTCAACAATCTGATTATCGTGATCTAGACTTGTGCCAATAAAAAAATCGTAAAAGTAGACTGGCGGATATGAACCATGTCACAAAGTAATGTCTGCGCGGAATACCGCGGGAAAGCGCCAGACCGTGACCTTGCTTGCACATCAAGCGTGACGCGCTGATCTTTGAAAAAAACGAGAATAGGCCAACCTCATTTTACGGTATCTTTGCCTGATCGGAAAAAGGCGTTTCACGCGAACAAAAAGTTAAACGGATTATAAATTTGCATGCGCTTTTGTTTTTTCGTTTAATCTCTTTGAAATATTTCATGCCGAGAGTAAACATGTGGGCGTGGTCACACTCTATTAGCAATGCTATTACAGATAATTTATGTGAATTATATGGGATTTGTAATTAACTTTTGATAGATAACTATATTAAATTTTGAGAAATTGTTATACTTTATTTTACTTTAACTTAACTTATAATTTATTGTAAAAAAGTATTTTTAGTATTTAGATAACTTTATCATAATCTAATCTATGCAAATTATTAAAATAAAAATATAAAACAACAAAAATTTTCAATACAGTTCTCAACTAATAATCTTCATCACCAGGTCTCGAATCCGTCGTACGGCGACCTAAACCACCTGGTCTCGCTGACGATGTCGGGCGTGACGACGTGCCTGCGTTTCCCCGGTCAGCTAAACGCCGACCTGAGGAAACTCGCTGTTAACATGGTGCCCTTCCCCCGTCTGCACTTCTTCATGCCAGGATTCGCTCCTCTCACCTCGCGCTCGATGCAGCAGTACTCGGCGCTCTCCGTGCCCGAGCTCACCCAGCAGATGTTCGACGCCAAGAACATGATGGCAGCATGTGACCCACGCCACGGACGTTACCTCACCGTCGCCGCCGTCTTCCGTGGACGTATGTCCATGAAGGAGGTCGACGAGCAGATGCTCAGCGTGCAGAACAAGAACAGCTCATACTTCGTTGAGTGGATACCCAACAACGTGAAGACAGCCGTCTGCGATATCCCACCTCGTGGACTAAAGATGTCCGCTACCTTTATTGGTAACACCACTGCGATCCAGGAGCTGTTCAAGCGTATCTCAGAACAGTTCACCGCTATGTTCAGAAGGAAAGCTTTCTTGCATTGGTACACTGGCGA
>UXGD01005248.1:0-14917 GCA_900474315.1 Torymus auratus
ATATAAAACCCTCAAAGAGTAATTATCAATTGAAATTGCAAGAAAAATGCAAAAAATCATGAAAATTCAATTTTTGATCTCTGATATCTTCAAAACTATGAGTCAAAAAAATCTGAAAAAATTCAGGAGTATCCAGAATAAGTTCTAGAACATTTTTGGAGAGTTTTAAGAAGATTCATTTTTTGACCTCTCGATTTGACCGAGAGTCAGCCACATATACATATATATGTGTGTGTGTGTATGTATGTCTCATGACTATGAGTCGTCATGATCACTATAATAGGTGTGTTTAGTGCTGCCAAATGGTTTTAGCTATGTTTCAGATGTATAGGTTTGACAACGTTGCAGTGGTTTTCAAACCTACATCTCTGAAACCACAACTGAAACAATTTCGCAACTATATGTACGGTTAAAATAATGATACAATTATTTGGCCAAGCATAATATGATACTGATCAGAAAAAATGAATTTGCGTGCACGACTCGAATGTTATATCTATATAAATGCTACTGAACAAAAAAAATATAGTTAAAAATATGCGAAAATATAACTCGACAAATGGTAACTTAAACGTAAGAGCAACAATTTTATAATTGAGACAGAACCTTGACAACCGATTATCATATAATTTCAGCTAGAATGGGTTTGCGACAACGCGGCGTTGCCGACCTTCGCCCAGAGTATCTTCTTCGTCGGGGCGATCTTCGGCGGTCTGATATTCGGTTGGGTAGCAGACCGCTACGGTCGTATACCAGCTCTCGTCGGCACAAACCTCGTCGGTTTCGTCTCGGGCTTCGCCACCATCTTCGCCACGAACTTCTGGAGCTTTGCCGTCTGCAGGTTCTTCTTCGGCTTCGCCTTCGATAACTGCTTCACTATGATGTACATTTTAGGTGAGTTTTTTTTGTAGATTCGGAGTGTGTTGTATAGCTTTGAATTGCAGAGTGCATGGTTATTGCAAAAAGGCATTTTTTTTCATTCACATTGCAACACCAATAAGAGTAAATTAGCTTTGAGTGTAAGTCTGATTTCAAATGTTGCACCATGGAAAATGGCTTTTCTTAGCAGGGGCTACACTTACGGTACCATATATTTCATGACTTTCTTTTTGGTTTCGTAAATCGGGTAGTCATTAATTATTTTCTCGCGCAATCGCATTTCCGCGATAATCTGACCCGCTATACGCACGCTGCCTTCAATCTTTCCTTTATATACTCGTAACTAATGAGCATGCATATATATAGCACCAATTGATTCCTTGAAATTTTAATTAATTTCGAATGCTTACATCTTAATAATAATAATACCTGATTTACATAACTTCATTTTATTAATCGTAGTATTATAATTAAACCGTCAAATATATCAGAAAAAAAATTGCTTGTCACGTTTATCAAATATTTATCGTCCAAGAGAAATCCCTCACGACACAATAGCGCACTTTACCATTATGCGCCGGGGTTTATGAAGACACTAAAAGTAGATGATTTCCGCGCTGCGGTCAGTTTCCTTGCCCGTAATGCGAGGCGTGCAATAAGTCGCGTTAATCTGGCTTTTATAATACGCACGCGCTCATTATACTAATTATTTCGCTGACGCATACCGAGCGCACTTTACTTTTCACCTTCGACTATATCGAATCATCGTTAACAAATTTTTATTAAGGTCACGCCCTGTAAATCAATTCGCGAGGAAAACGCGTTTTTTTTTCAAATCGAGTATAGCTTTATCTATAACGTTTATATATATTTGAAAGAGGAAACAACATGTGTATGTGTGTCTCGTAAACGACGCGTTGCGAATCGGAAAAGCATCCGTTTAGTGTTCATGCTCACATAAAAAGGCCCATAAATTATATATAGGTTACAGTAATGCGCATGTTAAATGTTTGTTTACCCGAGATGAGCGCGTGTGTGCGTGTACACTCGTAAACGCGCGCGACTTACTCGTAAAAAAGCGACATTTATAATTAAAACAAACCTAGTTGAGAAAAAGTGAATTTCAATGTTAAGATGTATGGCCTGAGGCGGGTATTAGAGATGCACGTGGGGTGCTCATTATCATAAGAATACAAACAGTTTCTCAGGATTTGACATTCGCGAGACATTCCTCGGAGACAAATAAAGACAAAAATACCATAGCAATGGTGAATTTTTTTGTTTTGGTAAATTAAACTCTAATTAATTAAATATAAATTGATGTAAGAAGTATTTAACAATAAGGTTTCTTAAAAAACTTTTTCAATTTGTACGTGATTTATGTGATTTTATGCTGAAAAAATTATTTTTCTGTTTTTTCTGTTTTTACGCGGAGTCAAGAAACATTTATTCTTTGCTCGCGCCGGCGTATTACATAACTAAATTTCACCTCAGTGGCAAGGGGTCAATTTCAATCGTATATTAGACTTCTAATACATCATTATAACAGATTATAAATCTTAAATTATGCAGTAACAAGTCTGGAAATGGGAAAATTGACTTTGCACTAGTGGTTTCGTAGCTTATAGTAGGTATTTTCTGAGAATCGATAATATTGTAAAAAATCATTTCCTTTTATGAAATTGCAGAATCTTTATTTCTTATTATGATATTATGATTACAGATGTAATTGTAAAGAGTACAGTATAAAAGTATATACATTATACCATATTTTACGACATAAAGAAATCGAATTCAGAGCTGTTAAAGTTTTATTTTCAAATTTAAAAATACTGATACCTACGTTGTTTACACGTACATCTTTCTTATTTTCATCGTGTAAAAATTGAATTTTCTTGATTATAACCGATAAATTAATATAATTTGGTAAAAACTTATAGAGGCGCGGATGCCTTTCAGTTATAACAATTTTAATAATAGATTCTTTTAAATATGAAAATATTACTTACAGCAGCGACATAAATCAGCTTGGTGATATAAATTAATATCGAACGACTGAAATTTCCAAGCTGAAATGCTCTTCACCTTCTTACTCGAGTCATTAATATGATTAAAAAAGTCCGCATTATGATAGAAAAATTTGCGATTTCGCGTTATCTTATATTAATTTATTATAAAGATAATTTATTATTAAGAGTATTGAAACAACTACTAAAATAGCCGTGGAATAAATAATTTTACATAAATAAATGTTAATTCGCTATGTGGCTTTTATATAAAATTAAAATAATTTTCTTTATGTAATTATAGATATCAAATTACATGACCATCTAACCATTACTAATCCGTTTATTTATATATTACATACCAAGTTATTTTGAACTTATTTGTTACATAAAAACTCTTTATTTTTATTAACGTTTTCACACAATAAATATATAAATTGTATAGTGAAAAAATAAAATTTGTCTTCGATGGTTAAAAAAAAAAAATCATTATTCAACTGAACGGTTACTTCGGTACTTATTGAGAAATTTTCTACATGAAAAAATCTGCATTAATTTTACAAGATATGAAAAAGGCGTGTCTTAAGTGTAAAAAAAATTATAAACCTAAGCTCATGAAAATTCAAAAGATAAATAATTATTCTACACACCGTTTTAGTAATTAGATAAGTTGACACCATTTGTTCGTCCATAAAAAAATCAAACGAGCATAGTTGCAATAATCCTTGCCAAGTGCCGTTTTTTCAAGTATTAAAATTCATAATGTACAATTTGCAAAAGGACAAAATTAATTACTCGCTTGAACATATATTATTAAACATTGGGTAAGCATTCGAAGCACTTATTTCTGGCGTTATGTACGAATTCCGTTTCGCTTAAATCTACACCTGTAATTAATATTTCCAAACGCATAAACGTAGAATAATAAAAGCTACCTTCATCTTTAAAAAATCATACTACTCCTCGTACCCACAAACTAGTATCTCCTCGTGTCTAACGCCTCCGCAGCAATCGAGATAAAAAAGAACCCGACCAGCAATCATTGACCCTTCATCTCCTCCCATCCTCAACTTCCGCACCTCGCCTCTCGAACCTCCGCCAATTCTTCATCCACAGCTCAGCACCTCACCGCCGGCGTCGTATATATAACCGTACGATCACTGAACCGTGACCGGCACGGTGTTTATACGATGAGATATACGCAATTCCCGGCGCGTGCCCTTCTTCCGCAGAGTCGAGGCCGCGACCTTCTCTCTCTTTCCCTCTTTCTGCGTGTTTATACGTGCGCGCCGTATGTCGTTATGGGCAGCGGAAGGCGCCGGTGCTCCTTCTTTTTTGCGGCCGCTAGCGTCGTCTTTTTGCACCGGCTGACGAAAGTCGTTCACGTGGTGCAGTGTAGCAGCAGGTTCGGGGATATTATATACAGAGGAGCGGGGCGCAGGTTTTGGGGGGACGGTCGACGGTGCGTGAAGCAAAAGTGGATATGGGAGTAGCTTGAATTGTTAAAAGGGGTGCTATAAGTGTGGAAGATTAGGAGATGACGATGGGGGCGGACGGGGATGGGGATTTTTTTAAGTTGTAGTGATTTGGATGGAGAATTTTTTCTTATTAACTTTTAAAACTGATTTAATTATTGATAAGTGTGTTCGCATACGATTATGTGTGCGTGTAAACAAGTTGACATTGCCCAACTACTTACGACGATTTAAAAAGAAATAAGACCTTTGCCTTATCTAATGAAGTTTTTTAGTTTTACGTTTCGCTTTAAGCAAATGATAGCAAAACATTAGAACAAAAGAAAAAGATAAATTCATATACGTAATAAAATAATGTGGGGGTATACGTATATTTAACCGAAAAGGACATCTGGCATATAAGCGTTTTGCGTTTTATATTATATGGTAAATTACGCAGTTGTACATGAGTTACATATGGTTACAATTTGCTAATTGAGAATAATAATATGAAATTAGGCACTAATCGATTGTGGGTACCTGTAATATGTAGTTACGCGATCACATTGAAGAAATGGCTGAACTTTACTTCATAAAATAAAATATTGATTAATAAATATGTTAACAAAATCAATAAATAAATCATTTCGTATTATTGATTACAAGATATATTGTGAATTCTGATTTACATTTGTTTATAAAATTACATATTTTAAAAACGGTATTTTTATTTTTATTTTTCGTATATTTAATTTGTTATAGTTATAAATTTATTGGTATTGCATTAAACCTGCGTTCTTTTAACATATGGCTGCTAATAATAAACTGTACTAGAATTGATAGTAGTTGAAAAAATTAACGAAGGTCCCGATTCGAATAAGCTATATGAACTTAAAATGAGCACTCAAATGAGAATTTCAAGAAATGAGATAAGAGTTTCTAAATATATATTTATACACTAGATCAATTTGGTATTATCACATTGAGTTATCATAGATGCACATAACAGTTTTAGTCTTACACATAAACCGGTGATTTTACATACGTCAATAATGATAAAAACAAGCTCCAACGTGGTTCTGGATAATGTATGCATTGGTTGCAGATCGCCAAATATTTCAATTTTTTGTTTTTGTACAATTATTTAATTCCTTATCAAGGAAATCTTCTATACATTTTTAACATTAATAGTCACTTAACTTTATTTACCATTTTTATCATTGATTGCTAATTTTTATAAAGTTTTCTTGGTATATATAATAATTGATTATAATAATTTTGAATATTTAGAATTCGATTTTCATTGAAACTAATATCAGTTGCATACACCAAACAATTTTTAGCTTAATACGTTTAGCATTATACTTTACGTCATTTTCTAATCACACCTTCTAAAAATAAAGTATTGTGACATAATTTTCATCACTCCGAAACCAAATCCATTCATTATCAAACCAATATTTCCGAAACCTCGAACATCCAAACCTGCACTTCAACATACAAGTAACAAACGAACTTTATCCGTAAATTACAGTCCTGGAGTACGTCGGACCAAAGTGGCGCACCTTCGTCGCCAACATGTCCATCGCCATGTTCTTCACGTTCGCCGCGTGCGTTTTGCCCTGGATCGCGTACTACATCGCCGACTGGCGGATGTTTTGCGTCGCTACCTCGGCACCGCTGGTCCTCGCTGTGGCGACACCCTGGCTTGTGCCTGAAAGCGCGCGTTGGCTCGTCAGCCAGGGCAAGGTCGACCAAGCTATGAAGATCCTGAGGAAGTTCGAGCGCATCAACAAGACCAAGGTGCCTGAGAGGGTCTACAAGGAGTTCCAGGTGGGTCTTATTAGTCAGGGTTAATTGGCTGGTGGAGTGGGTTATTGAGAATTAGTGGGTGTAATCGGTCGCCCGGTTGTATGTATTTTCAGAGAAAAAGTATAAGGGACACATAAATTTACAACGAAGTTTGATGAAAATATTTTATTTCGCATATGATGGGTAACAGAGGAACGGAGTCAAATGAAAAATATTAGCCAATCGTAAGAGCGATTTCTCAACGGAATATAAATGGGATGTTATATTTGCAGGAAACATGTGCCAGAATTCAGAAGGAAGAAGAGGCGGACAAGTCTTATTCCGTGATTGATCTTTTCCGAAGCCCGAGACTCCGAAACATCACGATCCTCCTGGTTGTAATTTGGTGGGTATCGACGCTGACGTATTGTTCGAATATCTGAAAATTGCGTCAATTTTCTTTTTTCACGAAAGTCATTATTTGAATTGTATACGTTTTAACCTAAGGCATCATAATTATGCAGTGCTGATCACATACGTCTTTCCATATAAAAGATTTGGAAATAACTCATTTTCTTTTTCATTTTAAGTGTAGGAGAAATCCAGCAGCAATGAGTACAAATGTGTCAAGTTTTTTATACGATCCATCAAACTTAATTATTCTATACATTTTTATACTGTTTATGAGTATTCAAGGTACTAATATCACGAAAATAATATGAGACAATAAAACATACAAGGCTAGCCAGCACATATCCTTTTTTTTTTAGTATTATTATGTACACATTAGTTATGCAATATATAACACACGCGACTCCACTTACATTGGAAAACTGCCTTTATTGCCTCTATATAATGTATAGATTTTATGACACGCGACTGCATCGTACATTTTTTTCCTTCTCTAGTAAAATTTCACTTATCCGCTTCGTGCCAATACAAGATTTGTTTGCCTTCTGCAATCGTTTCACTTCCGCCGTTGAGTAAATAGTTCGAACAGCAGCTAAATTAACTGAATCAATTTGTTTTTTTCACACGTGTATAAAACTTTTTACCAGCAAAAAGAGAAAAATCACACAGTTATTGTTGCTGCCCCAGTTCTCAATTATAACATGCGATTTTTCTATCACTTTTTTTTACAACAAAAAGAAAAAAAAGAGAAGTTTATTTCTAAAAATAGAAAATGGAAAGTACGAAACGATGAATTAAAATAAAAAATAGAGTACAAATAATTTTTTATTCCAGGATGGCCATATCGCTGGTATTCGACGGCCACGTGCGAAACGTCGACAACCTGCGGCTGGACGTCTTTGTGACATTCACGGTAGCCTCGGCTACTGAGCTGCCAGCCGATACCTTCCTCACCCTCGTGCTCGACCGTTGGGGAAGACGATGGCTCGCTTGCGGCTCTATGGTCGTATCCGGCATTTTTAGCGTCTGGGCCAGTCTCGTTTCCGACAGTGAGTATATCTATATAGAAATGTCGAAAATGAAATTATGACTTTGAAAGAGCTTCGTGTCGATGTATTTTCGTGGTCAAGGGAACTTTTTTTACGAGAGTCTGCGGGTTTTCTTTTTCTCTGCGAAAGAAGTTTTGGGATGGACGTGACCTGAGGAAAATTAAGAGGGATGGGGAACGAAAGTATTAAAAGGGATGAAGTATAATATTTGTGTTTGTATTTATGTATAATTAAAAGCAACGTTGGCAGAATATTCGCATCAGTTATATAAAGTAATGTATTAATGGAATGTTAATTTGAAGTACAATGCAGCAGGCCGAGAAAATCAATATTTATTTATATATACCATTCAATTTATTACATATGGAAAAAAAGTAAAAATATGTTATTTTATAGTACATTTCATGATAATTTAATATAATATTTTTAATAATACTATTGATGTGAACCGCGTGTCCTTAATGAAGAATTGTATAACAAATAAAAATCATACAATAAAATTACTAAAAACACATTTATTCATTTTCAGACATATACTCAGCAACGCTAGCCATTCTCGGCCGATTCTGCGTCAACATCTCGTACAACATCGGGCTACAGTACGCGGCCGAGCTTCTGCCGACAGTCGTACGAGCACAAGGTGTCGCTCTCATTCACATAATGGGCTACGTGGCCAGCATAATCGCGCCTTTCATCGTCTATCTGAGCATCTTCTCCGAGGTGCTGCCTCTCCTGGTGCTCGGCGTCCTGGGTATCATGGGTGGTATGCTCGCGCTGTTCCTGCCTGAAACGCTGGACAAGGAGTTGCCGCAGACGCTTCAGGATGGCGAAGAGTTTGGCAAGGATCAGGGATTATGGGATATGCCGTGCTTGATGAAGTAAGTACTTTCGCGTTTAAGTGATCAAGGTTTAGGGGCGCGGAAGTCGACGAGTTGATTAATATAGTGACGATTTTGGTAGAACAGTTTTCTTACGGTATAGAAATGTAGTATATAGATTGTAGATGATTGGCGAACTTTCCATCATATTGGCAAAGAAAATTTTTTGTCGCTTCATATAATGAAATCAGTGTTATTTATATTCGTTGCAGGTATACTGGTATTGCAAAAGGAAGTTTTAAAATTAATCTAGTGTAAACTATAAAAGTATAAATCGGAACAATGGCTGAATGGAAGCTTTGCCGTCCGAGATAATTAGAAAGAAGTTACGATTCTTTATCCTTCGAATTCTTGATACGTACCTATATATCGATGGACTTTTTAGACAATAACGGTATTTCGAACAGTAAAGCATATTTTTTTTTTCGAACTAGAACATTCTTTCAATATTGCTTCTAGAGAATAAAAATACGGCATTACTTTTTTTTTTTAATGCAAATCTGCAGAAATCTTATTGTTATGCAATAATCTTCGAGCAGTCGTTAACACGGCACCAGTAGATAGACAAATATAGTTTTGCACTGAAGTCTGTTCGTAAATCTTAATAATCTACCGACGTTTTTGACCGTACGATAATTTGTTTCTAAAAATTAATGAAAGCTTTACATCAAGTAAAGTTAAACAAAAATTATCATACAAACAATTTCTTGTACAAAATTAAAAAATTTAATATCGGTAAAAATATTATTTCACAAAGTCTATTCAATCGCGCAATCTTACATAATATTGCTACAAATCGTGGATTTAGATTTCTCTTCTTTTTTGTTTCTTAAGTTTAGTTCTTTATTACGATAATTCTTATTGTTATTTAAATACCGTTGTGGCGTCGTCTACGAAATTTTAAAATACTTCTTTATTATATCGTTCTTAGACCCTCTGTTAATATAGACCACCCACAAACAATCAACCCTCACACATCACATCGAAACCCACTTTTTAACTCCTCTAACATTATTATTCGCTCTCTTCTAGGAAAGCGGACGACGCGGAGAGTCCAGCACCAACCCTCCGCCGCAGCTCGACGATACGTAGTTCAAGGCGGGCATCGATTCGTGGTGAGACACTCAGGAGCAGCATGATCCAGCGCTCGAGCATCCGCTCGCGACGGAACGTCGAGCCTCCGCTCGAGGAGGAAAGGCTCTAGCAGAATGGCAGCCGTGGCTCCACGCCCAAAAGGCGCAACTCGCTCTGAAACGCCGTGCCACTTGTGATAAACGAACTTTTGCGCATTGCCATCAACACACGACGACGATGGTCGCGCGATATAGGGTGATGCTGTTGTCCGGTGGGTAGTGGATGAAATGTTGTTCGGGTATAGGCGAAGAAAGTGAAAAAAAAGTATAGCGTCGTCGCGCTGTATGCGCGTTTTCGTTCTTCTTTTTTTTGTTTCGTGGAATATATAACGGTGGATTTTTTTATTTTCTTTTTTATTAGAGGTTGTTTTGAGAGAGAGATTGAAGTTTTTACTGTTTTGCAAATTTGGTAGGTATATATATATATGATACGTGTGAGATTCTGGAAGGTTTTTGTACTAATGCTGTTGTATCGAAGAAACGAAGAAATTTAGGAGGTAAATTATGAGGATATAGTGGAGTATATTATATACGTATATGTATAAAGCGTTGGCGTGTTTGCAGCGCTAGTCAAAATAATTATCCGCTTTACTAGTATGTATTATTAGTGAACACTTGTAGAGTTACACCTGATATATTGTATATTTAACTATACCGAGAAGAAAATAATATTGATATATACATATATACGCTTTCTACAAGTTATAGATCGGAGAGGTGCGACGATCAATTCGAGAAAGGAACATATAAAATCGTTTGGATTTTGGCTTTTCTACGAGTGCTGCGGTTATAATGATTGTAGGAAACCGAAATTTTCTAATTCATTAGCGTTATATGATGTTTGCTTCGTCGCTAATATAAAATGTTCTAGCTACTTACGAGTACTACAGTTGCTATGTAATTTTTGAAACATAAGTGCTGTGAGAAAATGTGCGAAAATTAGTATTTAACGAGCTCAGTATTTCGATCGCGTTTCAACGTAACGGATGATTTAGAGTGAAATTTTTCCTTTTTCAAATAAAACGATCGATGTTAATGCAATTAAGATAATTGTTAATTTTGCTAAGAAGTCCGTTGAGTGCTGCACCAGTAAAAATGAAATGTGTCAAATTAAATAGTTTGCACGTAGACATTTAAAGTTAGTTTGTTTTAGCATCGATCCAAAATGCAATGCCTCACGAATGAGGGACATAACGAGAGATTATTTTGACTGTGAAAGTATTGTGGAATTATGTAATGTTGAAAGAGAAAAAATTTACGGTTAAATCAAAAAGAAATGTGCGCATGTGTATTGTGGGCAGATGGAGGAGTGTACATATGAATGTAGTATTTAATTGTAATTTATAGGTTTTTATGTATTGTGTAATGTACGTAGTCATCGTTAAATTCAGTCATGAAAAAAGTTACCGATCAATCGCTCGATATCCGCTTTCACAACATTATAATATGTATGTCATCAAATCAAATTTATTGTAAAATAAAAGAAATTTATAAAAAAATAGACAACTATCATTTTGTAAATATAAGAGAATTTAGTGTATCTTGTACGTTAGCTTTCAATGATAATAAAATTCGATATGCATTTGTAAATAATTTCAGTGTTATTGATATTGAATTCACCTTGCCATTAATTGGATAATATTCTAACTAATAAATGTTTGCATTAATAATATCAAAATATTAAATTTCCGAGACTGCAATATCAGTTATCGAACATCAAAGCGCGAATGTTCGCATTTCTAAAGCATTTTTTTTTTTATTTGATAAAGCCATATCATAAATGACTAACAAGTAAATACGAATTCCAATACTAGTATTCACATTCATGAATATAATAATAATACTTACAAATATTTAAAAATAAAAATAAACGAAAAATAATAACTAATACTTATACATAACTTATGAAGTATTGGTTAAATACTGTAAATAAATAGTGTTTGTTCTTTTATTCAAACGACGCAATCGATTTGCGATTAATCGTCCTTACACACTATCCGCTTTTTGGTATGTTACACGAGGTTTTGTTGTCAGTTCACGCCTGCGTGTCGTGTGGTCACGCAGTGTCGGTGCTTGAACAATTGAGGGTTCGATTAATTTAACGCGATAGCGCTGAAAATTCAGGCGATGTAATTGGATCTGCTAATTTCTCGTACACTCGAATTGAATGTAACAGAAAAAATCAATATTTTAAAATATTTATAGTAAAATTAAAACGCGCTTCTCGCGTACTATTTTTCACTATAATTTCAGTTTTCACTCGTTTAAATGATAAGATAATTGGATACATTTTTAAAGTAAAAAATCAAATATTTTTATTCTATTCTAATTATTTAGTGGTTCTACATAAATACTTGGGATTCAAAATTCAAATCTAGCACACATTCAATCTAAAAAAATTAAAATTTCTGTCATATTCATTATATTTTTCACTTAATATAAACATTATGAATGATTCACTTCAATATATACTTTACGAAGAATTCCGAAAGAAATTATCTGAAATCGAAGTTATGAATTCCGCAGTCAAGTAAGGCATTGTTTTCCGTTTTCCATAAATTAAACTCTTTATTTATTCAACCCAAAGACACGATGAAATAATTGTTTGCAATTACATCAGCATAACGCTTTGGATTTTTAATTTCAAGTTTGCTTCGCGCCCTTGCCTCGAAGACCCCGCTCGCACCGTATAAAAAAACATATCAAAACCGAACGCGCTATATCACAAAAACCAGCCAATCAATTCCCACACACGCACAGAGTCACTTACGCACTCACATCGCAACAAACAAGCGAAATCAAAATGCTTATCTTCGTCAAGCGCAACTTCGATTCGCAACGTTTAAACTATACATCCCGAACAATGGCTCGCTAATCCCGTAAAGTTTCCGGCGCACGCCCTTCGCCCCTCAGAGCATTTCGCGATTGGGCGCCAATCGAAGCGCGTACGCGTGGGCCGTTTCAAAAGCCACGCGCGCAATTTATTCGTATTCGTGTGCGCGTGCGTGACAATTGTGTCTATGTATATATGTGCGATGCATTTATTATTGCCGAGACGCAAGGGTTGAAGGGGGGAGGCGAATGTAAATGCAGGCGTTCGAGAGGAAGGGAAGCTGATGGACTTTCTAATCAGGGGATGGTTAATGATGAGTTGCAGAAGGGTGGCTTGATGATTTCACTTGATGCAGATTGGTAACGGTAGCTTTATAGAAATTGGATTTTATCTTTACGTAGATTATTTCTTCAGATCGGTATTATTAATATCAACCGTCTATCGTTGTAAGTTGGGATGGTTGCCTGAGTACAGGGATATTTTGTCCAGCGCGAATCTCACTGTAATATATTAGTCATTGTGAAATTAATATTTTTCGATATTTTATAACGAGACAAAGTAAAACCTTGAGCGTTGTTGAATGTCAATTTGAATTCAATTTTTATATACGTATATATGGATAACGCTGTCCTGACAAGAAACATTTATTATTTCTTACAAACAATTAATATATGTAATACAGGTCAGTATGGATTTTTCAATCAACAGCTCACTTTTTCACCGATATCATTATAAAAATTAAGATAATCACGCGGTGTTTGTGAGAATCGAGTCCGAATAAATTTATTCGTCTGGAAAAATATATGATATAATTCATTGGCGCACGATAAAAAATAATGAATCATATAGAACACGCGAAGAACAACAATCTTTTTCCATACTGCTTTCTTCGAGATAACTTTCATGATAATTTTATAATAAGAGGGTCAATTCTATTTGTGGGCTTACAAATCTGAATAAGGAAGTTTTGACGACACATCGCTATAAACGGCGACGTCACTGCTTATCGCGCCACTGTATTTATAAATATATATTTGAGTTACATAAATGATTATACTGTCCATAATTATTAATCTAATAATAAACAGTTATCACTTGATCTATAAGAATATTTTAGACTGAATGCAAATAATTGACTAAGGTATATACATAATATTGTAGGTAATCATAATAATACAAAAACAAAGTATAGTATTGTATATTTCATAATCAAATCAATCCATAAAATAGAAACATATTCGTCACAAACAATCGTTAAAAATAAAATGAAGTTAAGTAACTGTCCACCGCAACAACTTCATTTTACAGCCGAACGCATTAATCAACACGACACTGCAATCACTGCCAGGCAAAGCTGCGACCCGATGCCACTATCTTCCACCTTGAACCGTCTTTCGTTCCAATCACGTCGAAACTTCAGCCCCTTTCTTTAAAAGTAAAAAAGAAAAGAAAAAGAAACCGCGTCCCCATCGCGCTGGCGCGCGATAATCACCTTCGTCGTCATCATGCCTTTTCCATCTCTGCTCCCTTCGCCGCGGCGCATTCGCACGCACCCGATAGGCGCGACGTCGACGACGATCGACTATACGACGGTCATTCGAGAAAGCCGCGGAGGAGTCACTTTTCCGTAGCGCGCGCGTGTTGCTGTATCTCGCGCGGCATATCTTACTGTGGGCAGTGTGCGATTTGTAGCGAGCGGTTCTCGAGATCGGTATATAGCCCAGTGCGAGTTTAAGTGCTAACTGCTCATGCGATGAGGCGTTAGGGTTGTTCGAAGGGTGGATTTGGATATAGTGCGAGCGGTTTGCACTGGCCGAGGATTTTGGAGGGATTCGACGGGGCTCCTATGACTCGGAGATACGGTAAGAGAAGACAAAAGTTAAATTTAAAGATATATTTTTTAATGATATGTATAAATATTCTTTAGTTGTGATGAGAATAAATTGTAGTTTTTGTAAGAGAAGCTAAATCTTCAAGATATTCTACAATTTCAAGTGTCATTTGTAAAATTTGTCAAATCTCATACCGCTTATACGTAAATAAGACGATTTGGTATGTTATTATTTTGTAGAACAAATATTTTTTTTTTATGTTACTATATGTGATGAATAAAAAATTTGTAATTAAACATTTTTAGTTCTTGTTAATAAACTCGAATTAGCTGATTAGCAGAGTGCACTACCTGCGGCTTTGGGATGTTGTTCAAACTTTAGGATATGTTTTTGGACGTGAAATTATGAAGAAAGCCACAATAGCAGAACGTAACGCTCTAAGATATTTGAGTTATGGATATTTTTTGTCTTGTTTTAAGAAAATGTTGATAAAAGATTCTTCTTCAAACAATAAATTTTTCAAATACTTTTCAAAATTGTATATACAACTTTAAAATTAACAAATGAAACTGGAAAAAGAAAACCTTCTTCGACTTCCTTTTAGAATTAAAAAATATTAATTTTTGCCAATGCTATATGGTAGTTTAAAGT
>UXGD01005249.1:0-14917 GCA_900474315.1 Torymus auratus
TGATTACTATACATTAATCTCTTTGACTTACATATTAGAATAAATTTTCTGAAATTTAATTTAAATAAAGTATAAGATACTGTAATCGTTATCCAACACTTGTTTCTCCATTTATTAAATTTACCACATTTAAAAACTACTTTCGTATACTTACTTCAACAAATTGTCCGTATTTTTTCAAGAGCCAGATGAGACACTTAATTTTACAGACCTTCCTCTCCAAGTTAATTAAAAGAAAGCACGAATACAAAACGCTAAAGGCGTCAAAAGGAACTTTGCAACACCTCGTTCTGTTTACCTTCAAAGCGCGCAAAGAGAGAGGGAGATCGAGAGCAGCCACAAGTTGAGGCATATTACAAAAGACACTGCGTATACAGGATATTCGCGAATTTCCCCGAAACCGTGTAATGACTCGCGATACTCGAGAGTGCGCAGCTCGCGAAGAAGTTCAATGGAGCGGCAGTTCTCTCTTGACCCGAAAAGAGAGCAGCAGCCGCGCGCCGAAGAAGTATTAAGAAGAGGACGGGAGGGGGAGAAAGTGAGAGCTTTGAAACTCCGCGTTCCGATTAAAACTCGAATAATGATTTTTCATTAGGTGCTTGTCCGACTGCTAATGCGCCAAGTCTGCTCTGCGGTTTAATTAGACTCGCAGTCGGTGTTTGCGCGCGTGCGTATTGCCGTGGCGTTGAGGATGGGAAAGATGAGGAAAGGCTATATCGAAGTTTTTGAATTTACTTTTGAAACGAATCAAAATTTTCTGATTGCTTTATAAGCGCGCTATTAAAATTAGTTTACCAAAATCGAAAATACAGGGGACGTAATGAGGAACAAATTAGGTATTATAAATGCACGAAACAATTACAATATTAGCATAATGTTGATTAGCTGGTATAGAGGTTTTGTTAAAATGCGGGTGTTTCCCAGATAGGTCATTTTCTAGCTATGCGTGATACGGTAAAAATGATCTCGTTTATATATCACAGTTACTGTATTAAAACACATTCTAGAATGAAATTCAATCATTTGTATAACAGTCTGCATATGAGTTAAAAAAAAGGACTTTTACTATTATTTCATAACAAATATTAACATGGCAAAATAACTCGAGTAAAATGCTGCATCACATTATATACACATAATAAAATACACAATATTTAAAGCAATCTCAACTTTAAAAGTAGATTCGGAATTCATACTAATACGCCGTCCACGTCATTACTTTCAAGGTAGAATATTTCCTGTTTCGTCATACTGTTTACACGTTTCTCAATTAGACTGCACAGCGGTGTTTCCAAGAACACACGTATTTTGCACGCAGCTTTCCGGCTTTCATAACTTTCCAGGCAACTACGTGTAACCGTCCGAATTTCACCCTTGCTTACACTTGCAATATTCGCTCGAGTACCTACGCATATACACACTCCGTACATATAGAATCCCGTGAAACTGCGTCTCTACCGCATCCCAGCCAAACACGCTATAAAATACAATCAAACGTCCCCTCATAAAGAGACAACCCCACTCCCTCACTAGACGAAAAAAAGAAAGAAAATAATACGACCAACCCGATACAATACACATTACACTCGGGTATGCACCTGCTCTCGTTATGCACCACCTCGAACGCATCTCTCTACTCTCACCTACTTTTCACGCAGCTGCGGCCCTCCTTCGGATACATACGTATTAGGTACACATACGGCGTTGTTGCGCGAAACTTCGCACCCACCCGCGCATAACTCGAATGCCGGCCTGGGTGTATAATACGCACACACAAATACACGAACGCGGGCACATGTGTGTTATAATTAGGCCGCAATTAAACGTGCGCGCGCGGGCTGCCGCTGAAAAGGGATACACTCGGTCGAGAGAGGGAGAGGAGAGTTAAAGCTGAAAGGCTGGAGGAGAGTGCTGCAACGCGAGCGTCGTTTGCTGCTGAATGCAGTTCTGATTTTGGAAATGCGGAGGATGCGCGTGCAGAGAGATGACGACGGCTAGCAGGTGGATGATGAGCGTAGTGCGCGGAGTGATGACGGGATGGATGTGTATACGACGTTGCGGTGAAATTAGCGTATTATGCTTATATGTGTTGATGGATGTTTTTAACAGTGTTTTACGATTTGTATCTGCTGGTGATTTTAAAATGTTTGTTTTTCTTTGACTATGTAATTTACTGTAAATATATATTTTCATTTTCACCGTTATACGTTTGAGACTTCAAACGTATTCCTTTAATTTTAGAAATACGAAAAAGTTCTTTAAATAATTACATTTTTAGCAACGACTGAATTATTAAGAAGAGATGAAGAAGATATTTTAAAAGCAAGATTATAATCGTTCTTTTACCATATAATTTGAAATTACAAGCCAGTAGACTTCCATTACTGCACTCAATTCAGTCGCTACTATATACACTAAGAACTCTATTCCGGGAGCTGATCCCAACAATAACCTTAACCGTAACTGCCGAAGATGAAGTCATTGCCGGCGTTCTTTATTTAACCTTCGCCACCCTCGCGCGTCTCTGCCGTTATAATTCTCCCCGTCCACACTGCTGTACTTAACGCTCGCAAAAGAATAATACAAAGCCGGCGGCGCTTACAACGACGATTGAAATTTATTCGAACGCGCGTGAGTTAACGGCTCGCGATAAATTCCGGGGGGAATTAGCGTAGTACAGTGGCGCCGAATCTTTCGGCTAAAAATATACGACGGTGTGTGGCGGATGAGCGATGACTCGTAGCTGTTGCGGCACCAACGGTGGTGGTGCATATACCACGGAATTTCTAATTTGAGTTCCAAACAAGGGGGGAGGAGTGGGAGTTTCGGGCCCCCCGGATTAATTTCAAAGGCTTACTTAGCCAAGTTTCCGCGGGGGCGCTAGGATATGAGTCGGTGTGTCGGGAGCAGCCGACATCTCGCGTTGTTCGGACGCGAATTCTCGCGGCATTAGCGCGCGTTA
The DNA here is from genome assembly GCA_900474315.1 of Torymus auratus. NCBI lineage: Eukaryota > Metazoa > Arthropoda > Insecta > Hymenoptera > Torymidae > Torymus > Torymus auratus. The sequence goes on from UXGD01005249.1 coordinate 2,963, forward strand.
ACGGTGCCCGCCTATTTGTTGCCTGTTATTTCTGCAAATGCGGGATAGTGGGTGCGGGACAATTGATGGGCCAGCGCGGGAACTTGGTTATAGATGGGTGAAGTATGAGGGTAACGAAGTTATCGCAGTTGTACCATGCTTCTTGAGGTTTGAGAGGTGAACGCGGTACAAACTAACTTATAAAAAATTAGGATGATCGTTTATGAGGCAAATTTTAGTTTTAAACTGATCCTCCATCAAGATTTAATCAAAGCGATGTCACTTGCTGTTCTTCTCACGTCAACCCCACCATTATCGTAAACCTTCCTTGCTCGCGTGTCACCTCCAAAAACCCACTTTCCAATACACACCGCGCGTAATCCGGCCGCCCAAAATTAATTATACTTTATTCGCTTTAAACTCCCACACACGCGCTCGCTCGCTCCCGCATACACGAGATGCACTTGACACTCACGCGCTGGCGGGCGCTGCGGGCCAGAAAGGAGGTTGGGGAGGAGGGCTAAAACATCCGCGATAAGCGATAACTGGGTCGGCGGGATAATGGAACGGAGCGGATATACAATCGGATAGGCGCGCTAATTGAATTGCGCGCTCCCGCGCCCGAAATTTCTCCCTCCTCTCTCATACACGATACACATACACACAAACACACGCGTATGTATATAGACGTATACAGATGCATGTGCACTTGCCTTTTCTCGTGCGCGGCCGGCGACAGCGATGTATGGCGCGCTGCACCATCGGTTTCGGCGCCGGGATTATGCGCTCGCGAGGGAGAGAGAGAACGCGTGAATGGCCGAAGATGGACGGCCTCGGCGGCTCTTGCGAGGGCTCTGGTACTGTAATTGGCTTAGCTGCAGGGTGAGGAGGGTGTCTCACTTGCCGTAGTGGGTGGATGAGGAGGAGGCTGGCGAATGCGATGCGGCTCTCGGTGTTTTGTTATCGTTAAGGTGGGAAATCGTTGCAGGAGTTATGAGCAGAGAGAGGAGAGACTCGTTTGGGTTTATTAGGGCGAATGGAGATGTAATGGCGTGCTGGTGATAAGGGTATATAAGTACGTGAGGAAATTTTCAATCGTTATTTAGAGTAGGTTGTTTATAGTACTTGATAATTGCGGAATTCGGGAATGATTAAGTGCAGGCATTTAGCGGTGAAGTGCGGAATGGAGATTAATGGTTCGCACGGGTACCGCTAGGTGGCCTAGTATGAAAAATTCAAATCCGTTGGTAATGTTTTACATGTTATTTACGGAATGTAAGAATTTATAAATATTATTTACAAGCGAAAAAGGGCAATTTTTCTCCTCGTTACGGAACCATGTTTTCTCTTCACCATTTCCATTCATTTCACTAAAATGATTGAAAATAGAAAGAAACTTAACAACGGATGATTTTCTCTCTTGCATAAAAAAATCTCCCGCTCTAAAACAATGTAACGACCCCAGCTTCAAATTTTAATCGCCCACCAACACTACCACCATCCCAACTGCCCATTCATCACACGCGCACCTAGATCCGTAAAAAAATCAATTCCTCCCAATTTACAATGCAGGTCCACGCTCCGAAAACAATACTCGGCCCTGTCGAAAAAAACCGGCTTACGCGCATAAAATTCGTCGATCTCCGCGTATATACACATCGATAAGCGATTAACCCACCTCCTCCTCCTCCTGCTCTGCGATAATTCACGTCTCGCGCGCGCTGGCTTGCCATCGCTCATCGTCACTATATACATACACGGCTCGCTGTTTCGCGTGGGTGTGGCGCCATTGTCACGTAGCAGGGCCACAATGGAAAGTGAAAACGCAGGAAATGACGGGTGGGTGGGAGGCCGGCTCGGCTCATCGATTACGTCTATCGCTGACTCCGCGTGCCGGGAGAGAGAGAGAGAGAAAAAACGGGGAGGAGGATAAGGGTCAGCTTCCCAATGGAGGTTCGTGGAGCGTGAGTCACACGAGTGTCGGTGGGAGTGTGTGAGGCTTGATCGATGGAGGCTTGTAGGAGGAATAGTCGGGTTTATTTTTTCGTAATGAGGATGTTATCGTTGAATCTATAAGTGTCATTATCAGTTATCTTAAGAAATATTAATCATTCTTTTAAAAATTTGTTTGTACTAATAATGTTCTACCAATGAGTAATTTATTTAAATAAACATTTACGAAGCAATCTACTTCGCTCAACAACGTCTCCTGCATAACCAACAGCACCGACTGGTCCAAGACACTATACCTATACGTCGACCCGCAGTCGAACTCGAAACTGCTACACGACACTATCGTACATATATACGACGTGTGTAACCAAGGAGCAGCAGCGTAGCAGCGACGGCAAAGCCTCGGAATTCCCTTACGTTCGGAATTCCTCATGTTTACAAAGATCTCGACATTTTTATTCCTCTTCCTCGGCGCCCTCCTCCCGACCCGCCGCACTTCACACGCGGAATCCCCCATACATACATTCATCCTCTTTCTCCCTCCTCCACCCACTCTCCTCTACTACCATTCATCCATCCGCCTATTCATACATATACATACGTACGAACGAACGGACGTGGCCGGGCTGGCAATAAGGAAAACTCACCCTCGAGTGATTTACCGCGTAAACAGCCCGCCGAAGCTCTACTCCATCTATCCTTTGTCGCGCGTGTATGTGTATACGTGTGCGTGTGAGAGAGAGTGCGCACATTTGCATGAGATGTGCCGCCAGACGACCTCGGAGCGCGTGGGTGGGAAATTCGGGGATGGAGGGGGGCAGGCGACAGGTGAAGAGAGGATGAAATTTTTCGCATTATGCGTGGAATAATTTTTCTGCTCGTGTACGGGGAGAAACGTGGTGGATGATGGGCGAGTGTTGGTACTGGAATGTTTGCTTTATTGCGTAGGTGTATTTTTGTTTCATTCGCGCGTTTTTTAGTAAATATTTGAAGTGGTATATATACGTAAAAAGTAGAAAAATTGTTAATTTACGAGGATAAAAGCATAGAAAGCTTGATTCTTAGAATAACATAGATTCGCTCAATATAGAATTGAGAATGATCGGTTATTTATAAATTATTTATCTTAAAAAAGCCTTTGATTGGTAAATTTAGATTTGCAGAAGACGGATAAACAAGTCGTCGAAATATTGGTGTTTCTCCAACGATTTGTTTTGGCTCATAAATCAATTAATTTTCTGTTATGAATTTCAATTGAGACCGTTTATTTTGAACTTCAAATCTTATAAATGTAAAATTATTTTCTGCAGTAATGATAAACGCGTGGTTGTTAAAAATAACCTATTAATTATTATTATTATTATTATTCAAGTAATTTAAATTTTTCATCAAGCTAAGCAATTTTATATGAATTATTAACTTATAACTTACATTGAAAAGAGAAAAATTTCAATACCAATTTACATCCTCATCAGTATAATATCCAACTTGCTGGAAACAATAAAGATTTTAATCCAAAAATTCATCATGAAAATTTTTCAAATTTCGCTCGTTCCACCGCAGTAGTATATAGACTTGAATTTTTGAGTATAACAAAACTTGAAGTAGCGCTCGCGAGGGCGGGGCATAAAAGCACTTGTAAAACTCGATTCGGCGTGGGAAAGCATCATTAAAAATGTAACGGAAACTTTCGTAACAAACCTTTTAGTGCGCAGAGGAATGAAATTCTAGCAAAAGTTCCTCAGCGCGCGTCAAACACAAAAAGTTTTTTTTCTAGCTTCGAGAGCTTACACTTCATGGCGTTTCTTTTTTTCTTTTGTTTTTTAAACATTGTCGAGTTTACCGTCTGTCTCTGTTGTTGGGTATAAGTTTGACGGGGAGCTAAAAAACAAACTCCAGCCGTGCCGCTTAGTTTAGCGAAACTTTTATAATGTTTATGCAAATGGCGTATAGGTAGCTTTTGTTTTTTAATAAGTTAAGTGGCAACCATTCGAAATAATATCTTTAAAAGGCAGAATTTGCATATTCATCGTTGCGGGTAAACGAGAGTTGGCCAAGTTCGCAGTAGTCCATTTATAATTATAGCCTCGCTCAAATATAGATTATGACTATGAATGCTCTATTCTTCTTCTGCTCTCGATGTTTTGACAGATGACGAGCAATAATACACACACGCAGGCTCTTCCCAGCCCAAGTGTACAATATATTTTCAACAATTACATACATATATGAATAAAATAAAGCTCCGTTGAAGGCTATTTTTAGGCTTGTAATAAAATTCGCACTTGACCTACACAATGGCATTATAACAAGGAGATTAACGACTACAACAGCCGTTTAATTTAAACGCTGCCCCAGATGAATTTACACTTCCCATTAAAAAACAAATGTACCCTGTATTATTTAACATTAAATTTCAACTCTATGCGTATAAATTTCACCTCGCAATTAAATACCCTCAGCCGCGAAATAAATAACTTTTGCGCGGCAGCAATATACCAATTTCCCGGATAAAATCTTCCAATATCCACTTATCCCAATCCCAACCAAAATCCAATTTGTCACAAAAAAAAAGAAAAAGAAAATAGGATCGTCCACGCGGTATAAACCCCTTCGACCGTAGAAAGAGAGTCATTCTCCGTCGACCTCGCAGAGCTTGGTCCACCACTCGGCGACGACTCCCTCGACGGCCCAAACAAAGATTACCGTAACGCTAAGCAAACAGCCGCACGCGCGCTCACATACACACAGACCCTACATATTGCATCGCTGGACCGCGAAACTCGAAAAGCAAACCGAAATGATGCAGTCCCCGCAGAGACGCGATAGAGCACATCACGCTTATATATATAGAAATCGATACTATACGTATACGTAGTGCAGTGTGTGGGTACGGATTATTATTGAAAACGTCGACGCGTGCGCGTTTTTTTCGAAAAAATCCGCGCGGGATTTCGAGATTGAAGAGGTCCGCACGCGAGCTTGAGAGGGGATGCGTTACAGGCGACGCGCGTTCTCGCTATACGCTCACTCTATCGTGTGTAGTGCTTTGGATTTTCCGGAGAGGAAAGTGTTTCCGGAAACTTTCGGATTTTATTGACTAGCGCTGAGCGAGCGAGCTCGGGGAATAGAAACGTTTGCGTTAAGTCTTTTTTACGGTTTGTAGTGGAACGACTGACTCTCTTTTTTAGAGGAAAAATATTGTAGGAAAAGGGAGTTGCGGCGATTAGGAGGCTTATTCGAATTCAGAGCGCGTACGTGTACGGGGTTTAAAGAATTCACATGTAAATCTAAGGCAGTATTTAGTGGCACTGCATACCGATTGCGCGCATGGCAGGTATTATATTGGAATAAAGTTCGATGTTATGTTTCTGGCTGAAATAGCGTTTTTTATAGGTAAAAGCTGGCATACACCGATTGTAAAGGAGAGACATACGATATTTTCATAAATATTAGTACAATTTGTAGTTGCTTTAATTTTGGTAATTTTTACTAGATTTGTAGAAATTTTTACTAATATAAATTGTGGTAATAAATATGCGTCTAATCCTTAGTTTCAGATACATAATCAAACATAGTAATTTTTTTATCATATAATGCAAACAATTCTTGTTTCTGACCTATACATCTTCGTTTCCATAACATATGCAAACACATATACATATCCGAATCTAATAATTGACCGCTCTATTCTTCCACCAGCGTTCGAATAGAAACCAAACAAAACCATCCCGCCGATCCATAGTCACGGTATATTTTTTTTCTCGAGCTCTCAGTCAAAACCACATCATAACTGTTATACCGTCCACTTCCGTTCTCGAGCGCCGTCCAAAATTAATATACACACCGACTCGCGATGAAACACGGCTATCAACATCTCCCCCGCGCTACAAAATTTAACAGACTCTCAAAATATTAAGCGCAACCGGCGACGCGGGCCTATAAATATCGCGCCCTATGATAACAAATATTTATCTATAAAATAGAACCGTTTGGTGTGTACGCGCGTGACCTAATTTCATATCTTCTTATTTATTAGCGTTGGAGGGTTGCGCAAAACCGAGTTAGCGAGCGAGCGAGAGAGAGGGAAATTTTGAGGCCACGCGAGAGCTATAGCGCGTCTATTAGTGAAATTAGCCTGCTAAGTGCTAGAAATTCCCTGCTGGAAATGAAAGCTTTGATGTCTCTCCCTCTCTGTCTCTCGGGCGTTGTGCACAGTCTCGTTTAAAATGTACGCGCCGAATGACAGGTGGTTTCGGGAAAGTTTCGGTCGAATAACTCGCCGTGTCTTTTCGCAGCGATTGTGCTGGTTGCAGAATGAAGGGGGAGATGGATAGGGAGAATTAATTCGGCGAACCCGACGAGAATACATCTTACGCTGTAGGCTTCGCTCTGCGAATATTGCATTCGCGAAAGTTTCAATATCGGATTACGTATAATAATTACACTTTGTCCAGTGTACAGTGGAGTCATTAATTGGGCGAAAGACGAGAGAGTTGACACTGCGCGCGTTGCTTCATTTGGACGTAGCGCGCGGAAGTATAAGATTGACCCAATTCTGCATTATCTAATAGAGATACTCGGACTAATGAGCGAACGGTGCAAATATCGATCTCCCGTATCCAACCCCGTCTCTCTCTTTTTTTTTCAATTTTTCCGTGCAAAAAGGTAGTAATAACGGCTATTACATTAGCGTTCGATGAATTATTTTCTTTTACGTCGGATAATGATGAATCGAGAAATTGTATTACGGCGCGCTCGCTTTGTCTTCATTGTAACGCGTCACTAAAATTATTTGTCCTGAGAAAGATGCATTTGCGATTATCGAAGCTTTTTAGTCTCGACAGGTATATTAATCAATCATGTTACAAAAATGAAGTGATGCACTTTTGTAGATTTTACATATTAGTGGAGAGATATCGAAATGTAAATATGTTATTATTTGAATTAATTGCTGTTGATATTTTAAATATTATCACTATCATCCATCACTGCTAATTATGAGTTTAAAAGTACTGCATAAATAAAATTTTTTTAAATAAATACTAATAAATACCGACTTTTATAAGATTTTCATTACTCATGTAATTTTCTTCAATTATCCTTTTAAAATTTAAATATTTCAACTACCATTTTAAACTTTTCAAAATTCCTCGAAGAATATAGAACGCATGTTGTCAAAATATACTACCTTGAATTCTACATTTCCACCACATGTTTCACAAACCGTAAAAAGGCACTTTTTATTTTTTTCCCAAAACACTGGCACCTCCCGCAGCAACACGAAAACACACAACCACCCTCCTTCCCAGACATTGCGAGCAGATTTTTCCAGCTCGCGGTCAAGTGCTTCCCTCTCTCACTCTCTGACACTCTCTCTCTCTTCCTCTTTCAAGCTCGCGTCAAACGTCGCGCCCTTTATGCAACAATGGAGAGTGGTAGTGCACTTACTTAGCCCGTCGGCTGCCGGAGTTTCCGGGGGGCATGTATTGCGCTCTTGAAAATTTCATGCGCTCACCTTTCCCAGGGTGAAACGTGGTAGCGGCTCGTTGCCTGCATATAGTGCTCGCGTTAGGAAATAGCGCGAGATGCGCGAGTAAAGGCTGCATGAGGGCTGCAAAAGGGGGTGAATTATGTGACGTTTTGAAGTGTGGAGTTGGATGGGAGGTTTATAATGGTGACCTGTAGAGACATTTTTTTTTATGTTTGGAGTTATTTTTGGGTATATTCTGGAAGAAAAATTCGCTCAACGAAAAGTAGTCGGTCAGTTTTTGGTGAGAATCGTAAACTAATGTAAGACAGCCATAAATAGTTTTCTTTAGTTCAATATTGGAATCTGGCATTTCTTCTATAATAAGATGTTTCACTATTTAAAGATACACTACATTTGAATAAATTTGCCGGAATGTTACATCAGTTATATATTACAATAATAAATTGACATTCAATCATAATATTAAATAGAAGAAAGTAGTAACATCCCGAGTTTAGTCAGACATTCACTTTTGACTGACCCTTTTGCAACATCCTCTCCAAACTTCCCTAGCAAATTTATCTTTAACTTCATATCATTTTATTCTCCACATCCTGGCCCAACCATCACCCATTCTCCTCCAAAAAAATAATAAAATTCTCGCACCGGGTCCATTCCACACCATCACCCAAACAATACAAGAGAAATTCCCACAACTCTCCTCCATCTTCCACCTACGGCATCTCTCTTTAAAACTAGAAAAAAATAGAAGAAGACCAAGCCACGTAATTAAACGCAAGACCTATCCACCCTTTTACTACCCCATCCAGGCTCTCACGCGCGACAGCCTGCACAATGACCGCCGACCCACGCACGCATCTTGCGCGTATATACGTAAAGCCAGGCGGCACCAGTGGTGGTTAAGGGCCCTCGTTATATGCGCGAGCGAATGGCGGCGCGTATAACGCTGAAAAATTTATCGCGAGCGCGCGAGCTGCAGCGCGTGGAAATTACGCGCCACATGTGTGTGTGTGTAAGAGATTGGGGGTGGGGAATTCTCTTTGTTCCTGGCTGCGGTCCAGGGTGCGATTGGGTTGATGAGTTTTTAAATGTTTGATCGAGAGGGATGGAATGTTCAATATTTTCGAACGAGGGGTTTGGAAATGCAGGGCAGGGTAGTTATTCATATAGGCCTTTTTCTTTAAGAAACTTTTTATATGCAATGAAAGATTAAATCAGTTGTTTGAACTGATATTATTTTATATTATGCACCATGATGAAATTTCCAACAAGATAGTTTTTGCTTGGTACTTGCATTTTTGGTCAAATTTTAGTATATGTAAAACTTATTATATAAGCTTTGGACGATGCTTTGGAGTTGTATCAACTATTAATGTAAACTCTTCCGCCGTATGTAAATATACCCTATTTGAAAGTCCCTTTATACTCACGATTTTGGCACGAAAAATGTATTTATACCTTGATTTTATCCAGACTACCATGTTTATATTTCTATGAAGCTACATCAGGAAGTTTTCTTCTTCAAACAAGATTCCCTTATAAAAGTTTCATCTCTACCAAGAAGCAATTGTATAAAAAAAATCGACAACTTACAGAGCCTACAAGAAGACTGTAAATCAGACTTATCTGTCGGCACAAGTATAACGGTTGCTCCCGAAACACCAGCGCAACATCAAACAGCCTACATCAAAAGCGTCGTTGCGCCGTGGCCTTTCATGCGCACGAAAAAACTCTCGGCGCCAGCCGATATAGTGAAAAGTGAAAAATTGCAGACTCCCGTATTATTTTTTTGTCCGATGTTTGATGTGCTCGGAGTTCCTCGAAGCGGCGATAACGCGGTGTAAATTTTTACTTGTCGTTTGATTTCTAGATCCAGTTAGTTAGCTAAAAATAGATGATTCTTGATGGTAACAGGAGGGAGTTTTTTTATTTTGTATATTGTCAGGGTGACTATGGTTATATATTAAAGACATTTTTAGAAGATAAATATGTAGTTATTACATGAATTATTAGCTTCAATTTCGATCATATTACAGCGCTGTGGTAAGAGAATTATTAAACCGCATTATAATTGAATTGCTAGTTATTAGCATCGCAAAGGGCAAATTAGAGTCAAAGAGAATTATAATTAGACATTGTATATAATATCCACTATAACTTATTGAGATTTTTTCGGCATTTTGTTAATTAACTAAATTCACGTGTCAATGATTAATAACGCACCGGCGTACCCAAAAACCCCACCTAAACCCTTTGTACTTTTACCATATACATTCACCCAACGAAAAATCCAATCATCTCACCGCATCCACCTATACACTGCGTCTTCGCCTGGACTTTGCAGCTCGACAACTTAAAAAAAACTCCCCTAAGCCCCATGGAATCAACTCCCCGCATCTGCGGAAGCCACACACCCGTCTCGTGCCTTGACGATAGATTTTATCGTCGACAATGACGACGACGACGCAGCGTCGTTTACGAGCGTTCGCTGACCCGCGAACTATTTTATACTGTTCGCTTTAACGGGTGTCTTTTGACGTTGCGCGGCGATTGTTTCGCTGGCTGTGTGTGTGGGTAGAGGCGAAGACTTTACGGTTTACGACGCGTTGTGGTCGTGCGCCAACGGGTGAGAGAAGAGGATTTTTGAGGAAGAGCTGGTGCTGTGGCTGGGGGAAGTATAGGGCGATGGACTGCGGAGGTTGAAGGATGGGAAGATGTGGTGGCTGTGGTTGCTGACCTTTCGCGCGCTGAAGTGACGGCGGCATCAATTTTCCAGGGGGCTTACGTTGGTTGGTTATGTAATGCTGAATTTTTATTTGAAAACGGGCGAGATAAAAGGATTCGTTGTTGTAACAAGCTGATTTTTTTTTTAATGTCCAAAGTATTGGTAGAAAAATTATTATTCATTATCTTATCTAGTTAGATATATTTTGGTTGTAAATAATCGCGTTTTTATAGACCAAGTCTGTATGTAAATCTTATATGCATTTTATCTTACAAAATTCATTGTGAAATAATTTCGAGCAACACTTTTATCCTATGTCTTGCTCTTCATTAAAGCTTCTAACAATTTTTAATAAAAATACAAGAAAATTTACTATAAAAAAAATAAAGAACTTGTCTAACAGACTCGTCTTAATCGAGAACAAACGGCCAACGGGCATCCTCATAATCATGAGCAATAAATCACCCTTAATGCACCGCAGGAAGCAGCTGAAGAAAAATCCTCGAGCGTAACGCACAATTTCGTCGCTATACGAAAAACCCGAAAAATCAATATCGCCCTTCGTCTCTCCCCCTTCTGCTACTTGTTTGTACGAGCTCCTCGCACTAATCTTCGTCGATTCTCGTGACCGTTATACTCCCCTCGTTTCCTCCCGATGACAATGCAGCACTGAAAAGAGCTACCGGAGCTCTCGGAAAATCGTGGATAATGCTTCCGAGTCATTCTCCTAGAAGAGTAGTGTGGTTTTTCGTTTCAGGCAAAAAGGTCTGATTTCTGATGGACGCAGAGTTTTTCGAGATTTTACGTAGTTCGGTGGATGGTATAGTTAAAATGGGAAGGGGATGTTTTATGGGGCTTCAGTGGAAAACATGTTATTATCATACGCATCGACATGGCTTACACATGATCTATCAGGATAATTCTAATTTATATATTCATTTTTACTCTCGTTTTCATTCCATACTAACCATACTTTTATTTTTTGTTACAGGTAATTAATACTCAACTACCCAATCAATCCCACCCCACGGCGCTCCGTAAGTAGAAAAACAAAAAACACTTTAATTAAACAACTTCAACAAAATATCCAATCACACCCCTACATACACCTTCAATCCTATTCCACTATACAAACTATATACGTTTCTCCCATCTCACCGATCCAAAAGTGAACCCAATCCCAAATCCGAGCTTTCTCTCTCGCCATTCCATCCCTAAAGCTCGCGAAAGGGCAAAGCGTTCCGAGAAGGAAGAAAAGACCTTTTGCGGGCGCGAAACAACGGCCGCGGGGAATTGACGATAAGCCGGTGCTTCGGGCAGCACAACGCTGGCCACGGATTCGAAATTCCCCGATGAATGCCGCGAGCAAGTTGGACGGGTCGGGAGGTTCTTCGGAGATTGTTTATGGGGGCTGAGAATTAGATTTGTGGCGTGCTGGGTTGGGAAGGTATAGCTTTTTTTATTGAGATTTTCGGGGCGATGGGCTAATTTAGTGGTTGGATTGGTTATTAACGGATGGATTAAGATTTTAGTTTTTGTTGGATGTTATTTTACAAATAGAAATGGAGAATAGAGCGCGAGATTGTGTTTCTGAGAAATTACTTTTCTAATCGGTCTGGCGTGAAATTTTAATTAAAAACTGTTGTTCACCATTTTAATTTTGCTGTAATTAAGTTTTGAAATTTGCCAGTTAAAACAAAAACATTCTCTTTGTTTTGAAAAATTATATAGAATTTATGAGTAATTAAGGATTTTAACTTAAAACTTATTATAAACAATGCTTGCGTTAGAGATGGGACAAACA
>UXGD01005250.1:0-14916 GCA_900474315.1 Torymus auratus
TTCTGCAGTTATCTGCAGTGAATAACTGTTTTCTTCAGTTTTGTTCAATTGTCTTCACTATTTTTTTCGCTAGGGTAGTTATAGTAAGCTATTCTCTGAATTGATAAATAGATAAATGATCTAATACACAAAGAAATGTAACAGAAAAATTCTAATAAAAATGACTAGATTTAAAAACATTGAATAAAAAAATTCATGGTAAATAAATTCAATTCAATAGTTGCAAAATATGTATTTTCTGTCTCTTCAGTCAAAAGCTCTCGTATTATAAGATTTTTTTTCAAAAGGAAATATAAAAGTTTATACATTTCTCGATCCTTGCCTCAATTCTTGTCTATTCTTTTTTTCCATTATAAAACACAGAAAAGCTTTACGTTCATGGTATTTGAAAAACTAAATTAAGTAATTAAGTAATTAATTAATTTTAAAAACTAAATTATAACTGATTATACTTATTCCTGGTTGTCAAAGTATGCTAATTTTACCAGTAGCGCCCTGCTCTTCAAAACAAGTGTTTGACGTAATGACGTTGTAGTCGCGGCCGAAACCGGATAAGTGGCGCTACCTCTCGGACTCAGAGGATACTACTATCTTTTAAAACACTTTGATGGTAACTACTACTCTCTGTTTTAAACAATAATTTTGGATATGTTATTTTCTAATGACATATGCAACAAAAATACGACAAAGTAACCGATCGAACCCGAGCTGTCATGACAAAAGTCCAACTCCATTATCACCAATTATCGATTGTGGTATTATCGGTGGTGTTTACTATATCCCTGGTAGCACCGAATTTTCGATCTTCATTACTGTTCCCATCCGAACCACGACCTCTCCTTCTTTCGGAATTTGAATTAGTGCATATAAGCACTATGAGCAACTATTCTGACGGACTATTCAGTTTGCTTATCTAAAAATATAATAATATGAATATTGTCATGTGTGGACGGGTCGTGGCCAGTGTTGCGAAGTAAACAATACATATAGTAATTAAAACCCATGTTCATTTGGTGATTAATCATCCGAATCTGGCATTACAGGGCTCGTAGCCGGAGGGCTGCTCTTGCCCACTACATCATAAAAATATAGTACTCACTCCTAACTTCCTTCAGGCAAACCAAATACCCTATCAATTCGTGGGCCAACATCCCTGCTTTGTTTATATATCAACGGCTGAGAGGAAGAAGAACGTATCTCGGCGCGCGGATGAAGAATGACGTACCTCGCCGCGAGGATGAAGAACAACGTATCTCGGCGCAAGAATGAAGAACGACGTATTTTGGCGCTTTTACGGCCAGTATACAGCTAAATACGTTGTTCTTCATTCTTGCGCCGAGATACGCTGTTCTTCATCCTCGCGCCGAGATACGTCGTTCTTCATCCGCGCGCCGAAATACGTTCTTCTTCCTCTCAGCCGTCGTTATATAAGGAACGAGATTCCTGCTAACTTTATTCTTATTTCTGGGATACTATACTTCTACGATGGCGTTCTCTGGAAATTTCTTCAGCTCATCATTCACCATTAACATTAATCATTTTACTATGGGACCAAAACGTCTCCTCCCCGTCGCCATGGGATGAGAAATTGCGTAAGTTATTCTTTTACTTTTCAGCATGGTTCATCCTGTTTACATATAACTGCATGTCTATATATTTATTCTTTTTCCTCTAGTATAGACACTCAATGAGAGTTCCTAACTTCCAGAATGGTAGCCCTTTTCACCTTCTTCTGTCAATCCCCCGTAGAAGTCTCGACGTCGTGGCCGATCTCAGTTCTGGTCCACATCTGGTCGACCTAGCATATAGTTCCACCGGTATGCCACAGTGACCGGTCTTTTCCAGGACTTGTGACGCCTCCACACAGCGGGTTCACAGCAGCGATACTCGCTAAGCCAGCGCGTCGAAAGTATATGCAAATGCTATGACATCAGACATCTACAGTCAACCTTATTGGATTTCGTTTTTTCCTCAAACAGACTATACAGATTTGTATTCTATCACCTCATGAACCCCCTATAAAACTTACTTTTATTGATATCTATAAACATTTGTTTTTCATTCATCTGCCACGTTGGATCCGTCAGACTAAATTTCATTTTTCATACGATCTTATCTCAGATTGAAATTCTGCGACCCAAGATATCTATAAATCAATCCCTTGCTTCATAATAAAGATGCTTCCTGAATAGCGTTATTGTAAGGGTTAAAGATTTCTATTATATATAAAACCGTTATTTCGTGAATAGTTGCTATACCCTTAGATGCATAGACTGCACTTTTACCTTACAGTTTCATCGCAAAGAGCGGTAGAGAATTCCAATAGATTTAAATACTTCTTACCTTTTTTCAGAAGGAATAAGTTCAGTTATATAAAAATTCATAAAACATTAATGCGAGACACACAAAATTTATTAAACTATTTTTAATTCAATTGAAGTACGAAGTTTTTTTTATAACAAAAAATCGATAACGTTTGTTTTAATTTTACATTTATATTTTTTGTATTTTATATTTTACAATTTTTCAATTGCTCATAAGGATTAGAATAGTATTTCAGTAATATCTTAAGCAATTATGAAGAAATTCAAGGACACATTATTCTTAATTAACAAACTATGAATCAGCCAAATTTGTGTCAGTAAAATTAGGTGAAATTATTCAAAAAAATTCCAGTTATTTCACAAAACGACAAAGAATATAATTTTCGATCTAGTAAATTTAACTACGCAATAAAACCGGATAAACATAAAAAAAAATGAAAAACATAAACATGCAACATACCGCTAAAAATATCAATAATACCAAAATACTTTCCAACCAAGTAAAAAAAAAACCAATGAACCTGCTCATGGATACGATCAAAAACATATACATATACGCAAGCTTCGCTTGATATATAGGTAACGACAAAACCCTGGAAAATTCGACTTCCGCTCGCGCAAAAATTATCGGAAATATGTGTTTGGTCAGTTTGTTGCTTAGCTACAGGCCACTTGCCCGGTGATTAGAGCGCGAGAACAATAAAATGAAGGACGAATCGCGGGCACCAGCACCGCAAGCGTGTCAGTCTGACAGTTCGTGTCGCGCATTGAACCAAACATCTTTTTGTATTCCTTCGTAGCAATTGGTAAGCGGATCGTTTTAAACACCCACCTGTTAACTGTTCCATATTCATAAGAGAGACATAGGAGGCGAATTGTGGTGTGAATACTGTTAAGGTATAAAATCTATATACAGCTTTAACGTCACAGGTAAGTTCATTGTGGTAGCATTTTCTTTTGCTCTATCTCGAAACCATTAACTTTGATTTCGCATTAGCAATAGTTGCGGTAAATTCTTTCCGGTAACATTAATTATTTTAATCTTACCCTACCATTTTTTCTTATTTTTATTTAATTATTTTTTTTTTTTATTTTGAAGTATAAAAGGAAGTCACAAAGTGCGTTGGGTTAACATTGAAATTAATAAAAATAAAATAATATAGTATCTGCTATATACGTTATTTTGATGCAGAATAATTTAATAAAGATAATGTAAAAATATTTGCTGCCTTTTCTTTTTTCTTTTAAATCAATCGTGAAATGAATTTCTCACCTTCATAATTTGTCCATTGCCGTGACAAAAAATAAAGCTAGCAGAAATACTTTCCTATTAGGGGCGTTATGTCAACTATGAAGTTCGCGTGCGTCAAGTACAAAGATTATCGACGCATTTATAAATAATTCATCAATCACCTTGTTACCCATGCTTCAAAAATGTAAGCGACTATATTGCGTCTATACAATGTCTACGATTATTTCTAAGTATGCCTTAACTACAGTTGGAAAATTAAAATTATACACCCCATTACACTTCTCGTTTGATCAGATTAATAAGACTCTTTGTAAGAATGTAATTTAGCTGACTTTAAAGAATTAAATTTAGCTTAACTATAAATAACTAAAAAATAATCATTATAGTATATTTGCCAATTATTGTCATTAGCAAACTTTTAAGCTGGGACTTGGGCACTAAGCACATAGAGTAAAATCGGTTAATTTGTTGAATTACTGGAACTACTTCGAGTTTCGTAAGAAACACACCGGGAAAATTATTTTGCTGCTTTTTTTCAGTTTTTACAATTCAAACATGACACAACATACTCTGACTCTTTCGTCGGGCTACGAGATGCCTGTAGTTGGATTAGGCACCTGGCAGGTAAAGATGCTAATGTATATAAATAAAATCTCATACCTAAGAAAAATCTTAATATTTTTTTCCCTACAATTAGTCGTCGGACGAAGACGTGGAGAATGCAGTAACAACTGCACTCGAATGTGGATATAGACATATTGATACAGCCTTCATGTATGAAAATGAAGAGGCAATCGGCAGAAGTTTAAAAAAGTGGTTTGACGAAGGGAACGAACGTGAAGAACTTTTCATAACTGCTAAAGTATGTTAATAAAATTTAAAATGTTTGGAGAAAAAAAAATCTATTTAACAAATGGTTATTATATAGCTACCGAACTATGGAATGCGAGAATCTGACGTTGAAACCTATTTGAATCTTTCACTGGAGAGATTGGGATTGGATTACGTTGACCTATATTTAATTCATACGCCGTTTGGCTTTGAAAAAGATCCTGAAAATCACGCACATGGAAGAGATGAAGATGGAGAAATAATTTTAGACTGTGATACCGATCATTTAGCAATTTGGAAGGTAGCACAGAAACTATTCAATTATGTTACTTATTCTTTTTTTTATTAAAGTTCTGTTTTTTTATTATACCAATTAAATTTTTTTCATACAGGCTATGGAAGCTCAAGTTGAAAACGGCCGAATAAAATCAATCGGCGTGTCGAACTTCAACGAAGCGCAAATCTTAAACCTCATCGAGAATTCTGACATTAAGCCGTGCAACTTACAGGTAAACCACGAACGTCAATGACCTAACTTTAAAAAAATCTTAACAATGTCATCTAAAGAAACACTTGCCTCAGATCGAGATACACGCCTACCACCAGCAACGGCCCATGCGCGAGTTCTGCGAGAAGAACAACATCGTGGTGACGGCGTACAGCAGCCTCGGCTCACTCGGCACGCCTGACTGCGTCAAGAGCGACAGGACCGTCATCCTGCCGAGTCTCCTCGAGCTTCCCGTCGTCCAGGAGATCGCCGAGGCACACGGCAAGACAACGGCCCAGGTACTGCTGCGCCACCAGGTGCAGGGTGGCATCATTGTCATTCCGAAGAGCGTGAGGCCCGAGCGCATCGCCCAGAACATCGAGATATTCGATTTTGAGCTGAGCGATGACGAGATGCAGCAACTCGATGACATTGACAAGGGCGATGACGGCAGAATCTTTCATTTCGTTGGCTTCTTTAGCAAGTAAGTGTATACGAATCTTATATATTGAAATTCTTTGGGTTGAACAAATGATTTATATAGCGTGAATCTATTTTTTTTTAAATACACACTTGTCAATTTTGTTTTTCAATGAAAAATGAAGTTTAAATAATACTAGATCACACGCGCGCGGAGATTAACCTTATAATAAACATATAAATTACGAAAAACATTATATTGCATGCACATAGCTATATAACATGGCTACACTTTCGACCAATCAGATTACGAATAAAACGCTAAATAAAATAGCCATCAATTTTAATAAAAGGGATTTAATTTAAATGAATAAAAGTAGTGATCAGCAAGAATTTGTCTGGCGGTATTTTTTCAGAATAATTTTGTTTTTTTTATAAAATTAATGTAATATTTTGTTTTCAGGGTGGAATCTCATCCAGAGTATCCATTTTAAAGATCACTGTTATACCTACTCACTTCAACCCACATTATAAAATTAGAAGTAGAGGAGCTATTGCATTTGTGGTTTGTTAATGTTATTGCTATACTTGCACAATTCTAGTGTCACACACGGAGATATAAAATTATAAGAATGTTGATTGTCGTCAGAGTCATAAAACAGGATATATTTTATTTTACACAAAACAGTAATAAAAGTTCCAATGATATTTTTTTGAGAAATAAGTTTTCGTTCTGGATAAACATATTTTACTGGTCGAATTAAAAAGTTAATTATTGATATTCAAGACTAATTTTAATGATGTAGTTGGGTTTTTAATATAAACATTTTTAACAATTCCAAAACAAGTAGTGAATTTTAATTAGTCGAATAAAATATTTTTAAAAATATTCGTTATGTATTTTCTTTTCATTTATTTTATCCGTCTAATATGCACCGCAATCCACATTTTTCATTATTCCTATTTGTGCACTTACTAGAAGAGAGCCAAGCCTCCGGATCATGAATTCAATGTCAAGAATTTGAGTTTTTTGAGCGTTTTTACATTAAAACAAATTTTCAAAGTTTACGCCGAATCCGCAATCTGGAGACCTGACGCTCTCTTAGATAGTAAAATCTAAAAATTTCAAAAAAATCCGAAAAACCGCCGAAGGAGTTACAGCGATATACATTTACAATGAATCTAATACAGATTTCAAAATGTACCGAAAGCAATTATTAAACGCTTTGCCGCCGAAATTATCTTCAATTATTAAAACAAGCTGCAATGAAGAAAATTTAGCGCATGCTGTGAGTATAATAACATCGGACGTGTAGTCAATACAAATCGTTAGTGCAAGTGAAAACCAAACACTACTTACAATGCATTAATTTGCTAATGTAGTATATATGTATGTTCATCCTACAACTAAATATATATATATATATATAAGCTTTTTCATAAAAGGATTACAGATTCTTGGTATGCGTAGTCAATCTTTTTTTAATTGTAAATACTGAAAAGTTGCACTTCAATTATTCTTTTTATTCACATATAATATTTATAAAACGCTACTCTCTCCTAGCAGTTTTTAATCTGACTTCAATTTTTTTCTTTTAATTGGCAATGTACAATCTGTAATATAATGTTTACAATTTTCAAATATTGATAAGGAATTGTATTTGAATTTGTAAATTTTAATACTAAAGCAATATCATACCTTTATGGTTATCAACTCTTTTCTTAGCATCTATTAATGGTTGGTTGAACGTGGAATCTGTAATTAAGAAATAGAATTGGTTTCAAAATATTAATAAAGATTCTATTTTTAATTATTATAATCACTTTTTAATATGCTTTCTCTCTTTTTTTCTCTTCTTTCTTCTTCTAATAAATGTAAATGAAATATCTGTGTATCCTTAAATTGAACACCACAATGTGGACATCTTTTATCAGTATGCATATATTTTAAATGGATATCATAATCATGTTGAGTGTATGCTTTGTATGAACACATTTTGCAAAAAAAAATTGGTACACATCCTTTTTCAATATGATTGTGTATAATATCTTTATCATCAAATTTTCTCTTACATTTTAAACATTGATACTTCATACTATTGTTACATACTTTGCAGATTAATTGTTCTTCTTCTTCCGATACCTTAAATCTCTTAAAACAATTTTCACAATATAAAGTCATTAATTGTTTGATATCTGTAAGAATATTATAATTTTCGTGAATTTATTATAATTAATTCAAATTAATATAATATTATAATTAATTCATGTTAATATTTGGTAAACAAATTATCAAATTTAGTTTCTGTTATTAATTAATTAATTGAAAATATAAATTATTACCCGACATATTTTGTAGAAAAATAGGAATTTTACATTCTAATTTTTGATGATTTTTGAATGACACATAACCATCATATCTGCAATTGCATTGTAGACATTCGTAAACTGTATGTTTAGTTTTTACATGTGCAATAAGGTGATGCTTCTGTACACTCGAGAAGTCACACAAAGGGCATTCAAGTGTCTGCTTGCTTAAACATTCATACTTTACATGCTGATAAATACGAAGATAACCACCATATAATTTTTCACAATTGATGCATCGATAATCATATTTTACTTTACAATTTGGACATCGAGGCCTAAACCTAGAAAATTTCTTTTTTGCTTCACCATCACATTGTAGACAATAATAATCAATTAGAGCTCTCCAACATGTCGAGTCTAATTCAAAAACAAAAGAAGCATATTTGAAGATATATTCATTATATTGATTGAATTTCGTTAAAAAAATTATGAAAATTTTTCAATACCGTTTATAGGTTTACCACTTATTTCTTTAATTATGGCATCAGGGTCATTTTCTACAATTTTAAAGCAATCTTCATCATTTAAAAAGGGTATACGTTCTGGTAATCTTGATTTATCTGATAAATTTGTATCTCTATCAAAGCCAGCTGCAGGTATAAGTCGTTTTGGTTTTTTGGAAACTTTAGTAGGTATGGTTTTACTTTTGCTATCAGCTGATCGTGAAGAATCAACAATTTCTTGTGAAGGTGAAAACTGTTTTTTATTACAAGTTGATTTAGGCATGAGTTTACTTTTGCTAGATGGAACATTCTTTTTAACAATTTTCTTAACTTCTGAAAAGAATATATATATATATATATATATATCAATAATTATAAATAGTGATTCAAATATAAATTATAATAACTTACTTAATCTGTCTAATAAATTTGTATCTTCATCAGATGTAGTTTCATTAAGATCTAAAAAACATATTGATATTTTATGTATATACATAAATTTATTTAAAAAATTCAGAATTTAATGGTGAAATAGACAATAGAAATTAATAACTTATTATTGACAAAATTAACAAAATTCAGGTCCATATTAAAAAACCTATTCATACCTTGCGTAACTGGAGTAGAACTTTTATCTATGTTTAATGTGGCTGAAATATCACATGCTTGTAAAATATGTTCCTGTAATTTTATAGTACCAACAAATACTTTATTACAATTTGCACATATCATGACTTTATGATGAGCTGTTACATGAAAAGCTAAGCTTGACTGTGAATCTGCCTTAAAATTACATTGTAAACAGAATAATTTATCACTATTAATACAATGCCAACAAACAGATGTAACGTGATGGCGCATATTTTTTAGTACTTTGTACATTTTTTTACAAAATATGCAGCGATATACCATTTCCTCAGCACACACTTCACATATTTGTTTTAGACCTCCATACGAAAGTTCTTTACATGTTCTAAAACAGTTTGGGCAACACAGTTCTATATATTTATCAGCATCTTCATTATGAATACAATCCATATGTTTCTTTAATACATTTTCAAACTTTGTATTAAAAATACATTTTGTACAAAATAATGTTTTCATTTTGACAGATGAAGATATGACATTTTGGTTTGTAGAGTTCGACAATGGAACTTCTTTATTGGATTGTGAAACTAGATTCACAGTATTTAAGATTGTGTATCGTTTGTGACACATTTTGCACTGTAATTTTAATAATGTATTACAGTCAGAGCATGCATTTTTATCTTTGCTATAAAAAAATGCTTTATCGCATTTGATACAGTAGTACTCAATAAATGTCATACATTCTACAAAATATAAAATATATTCAATTTTACTATTACTGCAATAAGAAAAAAAAAATTTTTAAGTTATTCAATACATACTGCAGGTATCATTTTTTTTGGTTTTGTCTATCACTCCAACATAAATTAAAAAAAAAATGTTTATTTTGCATTGTTATATTTACCATTTAGTTATCCAAAAACATTTCATATATTACCTGAATTTATAGAGTTATTTTTAAGACGTACAATTTTTATACTCTTGCAATTACTGGTACTTAATGCTGTTAATGGTCTTGGTTTATTTTTTGACACATTTGATGCACCAGTAACATGTTGTTTATCTAAAAGATTTATTCATGAAAAAAAAAATAATTCATTTTTAAATTAATTCTAAAACTTAAATCATAAATCTTCAGAAATTTTAAGTTGTGAAATTACCTAATTTACCTGACAGAGAAGCAGAATCTGAAATAATATTTCTTCCTTTTTCAATTCCAACATGACTGTTAATAGGATTATCAATTTCTGTAAAATAAATTGAATAAGTTTTACAATCGTCTCTTTCCTTACATTTGTTAAAAGAAATAAATAAATCGAATTTAACTAATAATTCTGGCTTTAGTAATCAAAAAACAATGTTTTAAAAATAATTATTCAAAAAATACTTACCAACATCACTGACAATGTCAGGTAGTTCTTCTTTTATATCATCAATTTTTTCATCTTTAATGTATATTTCTTCTTTTATATCATCAATTTTTTCATCTTTAATGTATATTTCTTTTTTTACATCATCAATTTGTTCATCATTAATGTATATTTCTTGTTTTATTTCCAGAGGATCTATAGATTGGAAAATTTATTTATAACAAATTTTTTTGGTATATATTATATATACAATATTTGTTCAATATTTGATCAATTTTTATCAAGTTCTATTTTTTATTTATTAAATTTTACAATTAGTTTAAAAAATATAAAATTTAAAATAAATAATATAAAACAACTGCAATTTTATTCTTGAATTTAAATACCTAGTATTTATTTACCTGTTTCTGGGTTCCATACATTTTGATATTCATTGTTAAATAATAGTGACATAGTTATTGTTCAAGTCTGTAAAAAAATAAAATGCTCTTTAAAAATTTTAATTTAATACAATAGAAAAACTTAAGTTGGATGAATGCAAATTTTCATTCTTTTAAAAATGCTTCTTTAAATAAAAAAAAATTTTTAGTTTTTATATCCCAAAATTGGAGGTATATGTAGGTATTAACTCTATTATCTGATTCATAAATTATATCGTTAATAGTGGCTTAGTATACATAAAAACTTAAAATTCAAATGTTCTTAACTTGTTATAAACATTAGAAAAATAAATTAATTAGTCGATAATTCGTTTAATACAATTGTAAGTTATAACACGACCTTAATTGGTTTATAGGTTAGAATTTGTAAATATATTTATTCTATTATTTTTTACTGGCGTTTCAACGTATTTTCTTATATAAATTTGAACGTAAATGTATTGATCAAAATAAAAACCTATTCATTTGTAATAATTATTGTAAGTTCTAAATATGTATATCAATAATGATTGAACTTCCCGGAAAACGATCGTTCGAAGATTCTGTATGACTAGAATCAAGTATAACTTTCACCTCAATTATCATTAGAATAAAAAATATAAATTATGTACATTCATCAACATTTATATACTAATTATACACGCATTAAAATTAAAACCAATTTTTACATTACTTGTTGTTTATAAGCTTTTCCCTGTACAAAGTACGAACTCGAACCGTATAGGTATGCTGTATTTGCACTCTTGAGATATATCAAATATCTGCTACATCGACAAAACCCAAAGAATATAGACACTTTTTATGAGCGAGTAACGGGGTAACAGCCAACACGTAAAGCTCATACTAAACTATAGATGTTACTTTTTTGTTTTGATTAAAAATTTATATAAAAATATATACTGCATCATAATATAATTGTTTCCCAGATTCTTATAAAAAAATTTCTTACTTACCGACTGTAGATTCACGCAAACAGTAAGACTTCAAATAACCATCAACGGTAATCGGCATCAACCACGAACCACGACGTGATTTAGTGAAACACTTCTCGTTTAATTGTTTCTCACGTATGCCGTTAGCTATACGGCGTACCTATGCGTATACAATTTTGGTAATCTCGTAAAGTCGTAATCTCGTATTCATACAAATTCACACAACACTATAACAGTATTAGTATATTACAATCAATCACATATACACATGTATCGAAGAAAAATATAGTACCACATATATATATATATATATATTATTATCTCTTATCTGAAAAAGTAAAGGTAAAGCAGACGCTAATGCATTGCTTAAGTATAAAACAGTATATCAAATGCGAAGATTTGCAGATTATTTGATTTAAATATTGTTTAATGATTGTGAGTACAACGCAATCGGAGTCGCAGTTACTCGGCAACTTTTCAGGTCACTATATTAAATGAAAATGACGGATATTGCAAATAACCTTAAAGTTATTAGAGATAAAATAGCGGCTGCATCAGCAAAAAGATCTTTGGTAATACTATAAACTAACAGCCTTCAGCTTCATGATTAATTTTTGTTTTATTTTTATATGATTTCACTGTACTTACAGAAATTATTATTTTTTACTTTGCTATTAAAACAATTGACAATCAGCAAGCAATAATATATATTTTTTTAATTCTATAGGAATATCAATACATCAAACCAGAACTCGTAGCAGTAAGTAAATTTCATCCTACCGAAGCAGTAATCAGTGCATATGAAGCAGGACAAAGGCACTTTGGAGAAAATTACGTAAATGAGTTATCAGATAAAGCTAATAATTCTGAGATTTTAGAAAAATGCAAAGAAATTCGCTGGCATTTTATTGGACATTTACAAAAAAGTAATGTGAACAAGTTGTTAAAAGTAACAAACCTTCATCTTGTTGAAACTGTTGACAGCGAAAAAATTGCAGCCGCTCTGGATAATGCTTGGCCAAAATTAAGAATAGATGATTCTAAATTAAAAGTGATGGTTCAAATTAATACAAGCAGAGAAGAGGGTTAGTATACTTTCAATTCAAGGCAATCGTTTATAAACGTCATTGTTAAATAATGAATAAATATAAATACTAAATTTTTACTATTCTTACACCTAACAAAATTTAGTTAACAGGTTCAGTGCATTGTAATCATATTTCATAAAATTTTATATATTTCGTTAAATTCTATTGAAATTCTAAACATTTCATAAAAATTTGGTATCTTTATATTATGTGAAATCAAGGTTTTACAAGTATTTGTATATAAATAGTTTAGTTTAATCTTAATTTTAGAAAGATTCTAAATGTTAGTGGATTTGTAAAACTTCATGGTGCCCTGTAGCAATAAACCTGAGATTAAAGTCATTTTCTCAATAATTGATTTTAAATAAAAAATTTGAAATTTTCATAGTTTTTACAAAAAGTTTTAAGAATGTTCATCTTAATGTTTTCATTAAACTGAAATTTTGTTAAAAAGTTATTAATAAATATACACTAATACTTTACATAAAATTTATATTATATTTTGATCATAACTGATAATTATTTCTATTTTATTTTTAGCAAAAAGTGGCTGTGAAATTGAAAATGCATCATCGTTGGTTAAATTTGTACTTGAGAAATGTCCTAATTTAAAATTTATAGGATTAATGACAATTGGTCAATATGGCTATGATGTGTCCAAAGGTCCCAATCCCGACTTTTTAACTTTAAAAGAATCTAAGGCTAAACTTTGTGAAGACTTGAGGCTGGATGCAAAAGAAGTAGAACTATCTATGGGCATGTCTACAGATTTTGAACATGCAGTAAGTTTAGAAATCACGAATACTTTTTATTATTCAATAAGATAAATTGCTTTTAATATTGGACAATTGAGTTTTGAAGTATTTCCAATATCTAACAGTGTTAGACAAACAAAGCATTATACTCATTCAAAAAGAGTAAAATGGTTATCAATGTAGATAGTGATCAATAATATGGACCTAGATGAATAATATTTGAAAATTGAATATTTTACCAATGAATTTTTACTATTAGTGCATGTTATACATTGCAACATTGTATTGTATACTGGGATATTACAATGTCATATACTTATATGCAAAAATTTTCTATTTCGTTTTTTAGATTGAGCTTGGAAGTTCACTTGTTCGTGTGGGAACTGCAATATTTGGAGAAAGACCAAAAAAACAGTAAGACAGAAACACAGAAATCGTCAACACGATTAAATAATCAATAATTAAAAAACAATACACAAGAGAGTTATTTTTTTTAGAAATGAGACGTTATTTTTATTGAAATTACTTATTGAAATTAATTATTTTAATAATATAGTAAATACTGTACCAATGAATATTTTTGTAAATATTTTGTTGTCCACATGTAAATCATTAAGTTTATATAAAGTATATTTTTATTATAAACCTATTTGTTTGTGTTATTTAAATATTTCTCTTTAAATTTTTAATATTATTTAACATAATTATGCATTTTGTTACTATGTGCTGTACAGATCACAATGTTTTTGATTAAATATGAATTGTTATTTACTTTTTCATAAATTTTGAGAGCTAACACACAGGCAAACTTTTGAACATTGAAAAATAAAGACCAAATTTGAAAAATTACAACGTCGCTAACATAAGAGGGACCGGCCCCAGGCCCTTTACTACCGCAAGTTTGCGGATATTCCTATTTATATTTTCAGCATCATTCAAGACCACCGTATATACATGAGAGCCAATTATATGGTCCTCCTGATCTCCTAAACTAACTCCCGGTCAACTGTAATCTCATACGCAGATGATATACTCAATACTGTATTAGTACTCATCTCCGAAGATTCCTGAAAACTATCCGAATCCAGATATTGACGTAAATAGTCAAAGATTTCCCTATGATTGTACTTTAGGTGCCGCAAGTCTGATGTACTTCTGTTGCAAAGTGCCTGTGGCAAGTCTGCCCTTGAAATTCTTCTGCAATTCTGCTGCACGCGCACGTGCAGTATGTGGGCCCTATGATTAGACTATTCTGCTGCACGATGCCTGCTGCAATCAACTACCAGCAGAAATATAATTACGCTCTGCGTAATCCCGATTGCGCAAGATTGTGCTACCAGGGTTATTAGAAAAAACCAGTATTGCCAATAAAAACTTATAAAGACTTATAAAAACAATCAGACATCATTATATTATAAAAGTACGGTTCTGGATTTACCAGCGTGGTAATATTACTATTTTCTCGATGACAACGAACAACAAGACACATTTATGTAACAGTGAAATAAAATTTTAGGAGCCAAAGGTGAAACGATATTCAACGAGCCTCGTGCTCGCGCTACTCGACGCCGACCCGCGATAGCAAAATCACACGAGGCCGGTGCCGAGCGCGCCCA
>UXGD01005251.1:0-14916 GCA_900474315.1 Torymus auratus
TCTAACCTGCGGGAAACGGATTTTAGCGGGCATTGGAGAGTCGATTTCTGGTACCTAAAAATGAAGCCCAGTGCTGAGAATTTCATCCAATCAGCCATTTTTCTTGAGATTTCGGCAATTTAATCTCAAATATCCTCTATTTCGTTAAAAAATTATGTCTCTTGTATTGACTGTCACATTGCACATATTTATGATACAAAAACGAGCGAAAAAGATTATAAAAGTAGACAGTAAAAGCTAAAATTTAATCTCCAATGCCCGCTAAAATCGGTTTCCCGCAGGTTAGACACTCTCCTTGTTAGACCTGAACATCACCTTTAATCACCCTGATAAAATTCTACAATATACGCAATCACGTAACAATATCATCTTCACTTTTCAGGGAATCTCGTCAGCCATGCACGACGCCGGCTTCCTCGTCAATTATCCGTTCCTTCAGTTAGCCGGTCTACTGGGCAGCCAGCCGATCCTGAACATGACCGTGCACGATTACCTCTGGGGTTACGAAGACTCGCTGGTGGCACTCGCTGGCACCGTCGTCCCCAGCTACATCAACTTCCGGAAATTCGGCCTGCTCGATAGGGTAAGTATCGTTGGAAATAAATTTTTTTACGTTTGGTACACGATAAAAGTAAAAAATTATATATCGATTTCATATTGCGATATCACATGTCAAATAGCAAAGAAAACAGCAATCGGATCTGACGCTAATGAAGTTAAAGGCTATCGGTCGAGTAATAAATTCACACGCGTGCGCTAATTAATTAAACTTATACACATATAATATATGCACGATTATACTATCCGGGCGCGAGGCTCAAGGAAAACCCCGGCCGCCGAACCGAGAATTCGTCGCGAGTTGGATTTTTCAATGCAACCAGAGCTGCGCTATATGCGTGCGCGCGTGCGGTCCTTTCACTATCGGCTTTGACCGATAAGAAAAATCGAGGAGAGAAAAAAGAAGTAAGTATGCGGGGAAAAAACGTGTTGCAAAAATGGATTGAAGTATAAGGCGCAAGAAAGGGGAAAAGGCACCGGTATTTCCAGGTTCACGCATGGCGATGAAGGATGTGTGATATGATGAAAACAAGATCTGCCTATCTGTGACTCGTTATACTTCTCTCGCTCCTTGACGCATGTGGGGTTGTCAGAACCAATTAAGTTTAAACAGAAAAATTTCGTTTTGTGTCCGGGCTTTAATGACTTTATTCTACGAAATAACGTGACATTTTGGGTTTTTGTTGATCACAATTCTCATCAAAATTCCTGCCTACGAGGACCTAAAAGTTAACGTTCAGTGCTTCTTGTGTGCTTTTCGTGCACGAGGTCTTTTCAAATTATAAATTTTTTTAAAAATATTTCCCACATTGCGAGACTAGAATTATATTTAGAATGAGAATTCCAAACTAAGCACCGAGATTATTTTTATACCTACACTGGGTAAGTATACAGTGACGGTGTGACCATGGGGCGTAAAAAACGTGGCAAAAAGTTATTATTTCGCAAATGATACTAAACGTTCGAATACCGTCGGACAACGATAAATCACGAACATCGAGTTATAGTCATTAGGGAGACGCGTTTATATAGAGACGTTATTATAAAGATGAATTGCGTAATGTGGCATTGTCCATACCGCGGTAAGTCTCATCGGTGCCGATGATGTTGCTATATATGAATTGATTGGATTCTTCCGTTTTGTCGGAACCGTAAGAAACGTTGCGGTGATAATGGGTATTTATGTGCGTTATCTTTCCCCTTTTTTGTGCTAAATGAGTCGTTCTGTTGGAAAGTTCGCGCTTGTTTTGATCGTTTCGAACGATGAATAATATGTAGTTGACATAAACACATTCTTAAAGAGTATTGAATAAAACGATCGTATAAGGATTTTTCAAAGATTGTGGAATCATTTTAGCTATAAGAAAAAAAGTTTCAAAGTTTATATACGTTTGTAATTATTTTTAATAAAATCAAGTTGAATAATAAATAATCAAATAAACGCGAATAAGAAATAGTATTCGTATAAAAATAGGCTCTTGCTACCTATTGCTTCAGGGTATAATTTCGTGTATTAAAATCTGACGATCAAACGATAGAGACGATAAAAATAATAAGTATATACAAATGATTGAAAATTTATACAAACCCTATTAGAGAAGTCTTATTTCGTCTTTCTAGATGTACGACGAGGGCGAAAATCTTATCAACATGAACGTAAAGGGTAACGACGACATGGTCGACGAGGTGGGCAGGTACTTGAGCCTTGAATCGATAAACAGCAGTCCAGGACTTTCAAACTGGGGCTACAAAGCACCAGAAGGCGACGAACCACGACCCCAGTAAGTTTTTGTTTATACTTATCTAAATTCACAAGATATTTCAATATCAGAGTATAATTATAGAAAAAAATCCTCTCTTCACTCCTTTCTCAGAAACACGAAATGCAACCGTATCCAGGGAGCATCAGAGGCTACAGTGTTCCCGCCCAACATGGACACGAAAGCAGTGTTCCGCGTGTACCGCAAAGCCTTCTGTCGGCCCATACCCATCGTGTTCGTGAAGAAAGTGGAGCGAGCTGGATTGCCCGGCTACCAGTATACCCTGCAGGACAACTTCGCCGACCCGCCCGAGCAGAACCCGGAGAACGACTGCTACTGCCGCGACAAGAATAATTGCCTGAAGCGCGGTCTCCTCGATCTCACGCCCTGTTATTACAGTGAGTATAATATTATATATGTTGTTTTTGAGGTGGTGTCATTTTTTACAGATTCAATTTTACACGTGCATCTTATGGTTGAAATTTTATAATGTACACTACTTGACTCCTTTATTAATGAGAAAGAGAGCGAGAACACTAAATGACAATATATGGTACAATGTTTAAGAATGAAATGTAAGAACTTGAACTTAAACGTATAGTGTTAATATCTAGAGCATGCGACGCTGTAACCCGACCCCAGCGCTTTTCTGTTCCTTTCTGCTTCTGTGCGCTCCGCTGACTGTAAAAACATCCGTAAACCTCATATCAGTCAACGTACCCATAAATTAAATCTTAATGGAAAAAAGAGCTGCGATTCTGATAAAAATAATAACATCAGAGTTTTATCTTAAAGAGCTATGTAATTTAGCAGAAACAAGAGAGAATAGCAATTAAGACAGTCGTAAAAGACGCGTGCGTGAGAATTTTACTCGAACGCCTATCTCCATCATATCGTCCTTTGAACTGGATGCGCGCGGCGCGAAGGCGTTGCAAGCCACATTCCAAGCTCCTTCGGTCTTTCCCCCTTTTTTTCTACATCAAGTAACCATCAGTCTCATGTAGATTTGCAGTATTAACATTATTATCTGTTATTGCCATTACGTAATAATCGTAATTATTTTCACAATTACATTTCGTTATTTACATTTGATTATTGCAACGATCATGCATGCGAGTAATATTTGTACATATACTTGTATGTTTAAAGTCGTTTATGCAGAAACGACCTAACCGAAGAGAATTCTTTATGCCCCGTCCACGCCTTCGACTTTACGGCGGGAGCAAGAATTCTTCCCCCAGTGCTTTTTTTTCACTCTTCTTCATCCGAATTTGCATATGAACGGGTTTAATGGTACCGGCGAAACGAGCATACAGTAGAGGCGAACATTAAGACGATTTTTGTGTAATTTTTACGATTTTGATAATGCAAAAATGCCAGTTTTATTATGTTAAAATCATTATTATGCTGCAAGTTTGACAACTTATTTGCTTATAAATTCAAAATTTAAATCACATATATATTTCTATGAAATAATAAAAATATATAATTTTACATGTATTATGTACATGTAAAAAAAGTTAATTAAAAAAATAACAAAGACAATTTAAAATTCTTCCAGACATCCCAGCCGCCGCGTCTCTGCCCCACTTCCTCAACGCCGACCCGTCGTTAGCCGACGGCATCGACGGCATGAAGCCCGACGTCGAGAAACACGGCTCTGTCATTGTCCTGCAGCCCGTAAGTATTTTCATTGACGTTTTTTATATTTTTACCCGATAATTACACATCAGGCGATTAAAAATCCCTCCCCGATTAGAAAACTACACGCGCTGTGACTTTATGCCCGCATTATAATAAACCTCGCGTTTTTCCGCAGACCATCGGCATCCCGATGTACGTGCACTCGAGGCTGCAAACGAATCTCGTCATGCGCGAGACGTACTACAACGACAAGATCAAGGCGTTCAACGGCCTCACCGTGCCGCTCTTCTGGACTGATCTCGTGAGTATATTTTTATGCATCCCATTACATATATAATATACGTGATGCATGTAGTCGCGATTTTCATCATACTTTTGCGCAACCGCGTCGCGCGCCTGTGGGTATTTATACGGTTTATGAAACCGTCGTCCTTTTGGACTTGTTTAATGATACGGCTGGTGCGAAAGGACAGCTGTCTTTTTTAATGGTTAAGAGGTACGAAGAATGTACCGTCTGATTGAAGAAACGGGCTTCTTTTCTAATTTTTGTATCAGATAATATTTGAATAAATACCGCGTGAATTATGTATTCCTTTGGACAAAAAAATTTAAAGAGATCATAATTCTGTTAGATTTATAATGTGTTTAATATGACAGTGCAAATAAACGTAGTTGAGAGTCAAGCCACGGATCAAAGTCACGAAAGGAAAACGTCAAATTTGCATTCGACCTCGGTCCGGTTATACATTATTCTAAACGACTTGGCCCTCTCTGCAGCTTTGCACATACCAAATATTCCGATCGATCTAAGCTTTTTTAATATCGCCCGCTTCTCCAAACGTATATCGTATTACAAACGTATATACAGGGCAAAATTATAAATTCTCGCTCGCGGGTGTTGATTTATTTTACGCGCGTGTCAACACATTTTATTTGAGCCTGAAGTATTTACGTCATCGAAACTAAATAATTTCTTTTTCTCCCCACTTTTCAAAAACGTACTCGATAAATACTTATATACAAAATTTTTATGGATTTTCATTAGACATTAAGTACAATATAACTTTCCTGAATAAGAGATCTTCATTTCGCATTCAAAGAAAATATTACTATATCCATACCTCATGCCGTCAACTCAAATTATATCTCCCTGTCTTTCCGCAGGAGATACCCGCGTTGCCGGACGATTTGATGCTGCTGCTGAAGCTCGGCGTGAAGATCGCTCCAGTGGCCGAGATCGTCGTGTGCATAGCTCTCCTCGTCGGTGGCGCCTGCTTCATCTGCTGGTCGCTCGCGCGTACCATCATCATCGTGCAGGAGGAGCAGCGCGCCGCCGAGGCAGCGGACATTGAGAGGCGCAACAGCGCCGACCCGAGAATACCACTCGGCTATCCGTACCCGGCTATACGACTTCTTCCAGCCATCAAGAAAATCACCTCCAAGACCGATCTCTTCACGTAATAATAAAAATGAAAGAAAAAGAGAGAGAGAGAGGAACTTTGCTCGGTTTTTTTTATATACGTATATTGTACGGTTGTGAGTGTGTGTATATATAAAGAGTGTGTGTGTGAGAGAGAGAGAGGAGATAGATGGGAGAGAGAGAGTACACAGATTATTGGGATTACAAATTGGAGGAATATTTATTTTGGAAAAGTAAATTGACAGTAATTTAACGAAAGTAACTTTAAGAAGCGTTGAGCTTTTACGAAAGGAATTTTAGACTACCCATAAGTCTTAGAGGAAGAATCGACGATGTGTATTGCTGTTGTAAATAGAATGAGGGTGAATCGAAGCTGCATTGTGAAAAGGAGGATATCCATATGAAAACGTGTCAATTTGATAGGCTTTGGTAGACGTAACTTTCATACAGTATCGACTATCGGAACGTTTTTGAAATTAAGAATGTGAAACTTGTTTTGGAAATGTTACGAGTGCTATAATTAATTAGAAATGATTAATTACAAAAATGTTCCGACAATGCATGATGTCACAGAGTACGAAACGAACGCCATTGTTTAGAATTTGTCAAAATGTGAAAGTTAAAAAATAATGAGCCGGGGAAATGCAAGGAAAGTTAAAAAAAATGAGTGTGAATCTCGATAAAAATAAGTAGAAAAGTCAAGACATGATCTGACATTTTGTTGTAAAAATGGAAAAAGATCGCTTTTTTTAATTATGTATAAGTAAATTTTTATTTCAATGTGTAAATTTTTATATGAATTCTTTAAGATTATAATAGTTTTACAAAATTCCTATTAATATTTCATATGGGCAGGCATGGACATTCTTTTTAGATAGATGATTTTTATATTTGCCATATTTTAGTTAATTTTACGCGAATATTGAATCTTTGGCAAATACGATTATTTTCATTACTTGACTACAAGCTAATTAGAAAATATTCATTTTTTTATTGATAATTCTGTTTGCCGAATTTCCTTTTAGAAATTTTAATAGAATTACGAATTGGAAATCTACCAATCCATATATTTTTTAACACTATCGCGCTTTCGCGCCGCGTAATGTATAATACAGTGTTTATAATATTTCAAACTTCTATTTTCTAAGATTTTAAGAAATACAACAATCAATCATAAGAATATTTTTTTTGGAAAGCGTTTTTAAAGAGCATTAAAAAAAGTGAAAGTGACCCATATATGGGTCATGCAGGCGCGAAAGTGTTAACAATAGTTGGCTTTTGCAAGTGTGATTAGATGAATTTACGAATTTGACGAAGATTCAACAGTTTACGAAAACCTAATTTTAGTGGTAATGTTTCCGTTTACACTCGCTAAAAATTTAGAAATAAGCGTTTATTGACGTTGAAAAAATAGTGTTACTCGCGCGTTGTTATTTAATATATTTAGGGAATTAAAATTCGAGCGTACCATCTATTATACTGTTCAGTTTTATATAATAACTTGTGAAAACATTAGTGTTTTGTTTTATTACTGTTTTTGTCTATATATGAGCTGAAAAATGGTGCATAGTGGTTAAGTCTCATTTAAGCCATCGATAAAACTGTATCTATGATCATCTTTCTGCGTTTAACGTTTCATTCTTTTCATTCGTTAATTGAGCAATTAAAATGAAAATGCTACAATCAAAAGATAAGATTGTTTTTAGTGCATTATAGAATTTATAATTTTATATGTAAGGACGGATTTTTCCAATTTCAGTGTCTAATAAATCAATTATTATTGTTGAATAAATTTATACTCTTATGCATATTACATACATACCCGCTAAGTAAGTTTATTATGTATAAATACAGTTTACTTCGTTATATTTACCTTTGAACAAGAATCCAGGAATTGTTAAGAAATTAAATATTGAAAATTGCCAGTTATTGGACTATCAGTATATAGTAATTAAAAAAATTCTATTTTTATAAATAAAAATTATAACACATTAGTTAAGAATACACTACATATCTTGCCTTAGTTAAAAGTACCTCGTTGCCATTAATATTTTGAATATGCAGATGAATATCCTCAAATTTTCATCACAAGACTGATCATGGTTAAAAAAAACTTACAATGCGTAGACCTATTTTATAATACCTTTAGTAATAATACCATTTATATACAAATGTGATTACGGTGCGCATGGAGAGGAAACGAATTTTCGAATAGAAAATTTCTACTTAAAGAGAATAAATATAATTACTTCAACCTGATATTACAAAATATTCTAAACCTTAATTCGTAATTATTTAAGTACTCATAATTACACACATATACTACGAGATGATGGTGTTGGAATTATGCATTATGATATTATTATTAATTAATTAAAGAAGCCATGATTCGTTATACTATATTGGGTTACTATATTTTATTCAGAGTGAAGGTAAATAGCGATTTTTTTAAAAAGTGTTAATTGTTAATACATTAGATTATAAAGTCATTTTTGTTACAATATGAAATGAAATAAAGATAATTAAAATGTTCAATCATGTATGTGATTTTTAGTTTCTGTTCTATACCTAAAACATAACTTGTACATCGTGGATGGAAACACTGACACATTTTTTAAACAAACTGTAACTACGTAAACATCCAATGAAGATTTTTACAAATGAAAAATGATAATAACTATAAGGGGGTATCGTACTGTACTTTACTAACACTGTTTTATCGGTGGAACGTATACAAATTATTTAAGTGTTATAAAAAAATAATAGCGCTTTACGTCTTGAACAAACTCAGTTGCGTTATCCAGTAATACATCGTTCTATAAAGTTTCATAGCAAAAAACGACGACACCTCACTTTATTCTTGGAACGAAATTTCGATAATTTTTGTTAATTTTCGTTTCAGAAATAAACAAATGTGTCGTCATTTAATTGCTTTGCTTGAAACTTTATAGAAAGCTCTATTACTGAATTACGTAGAGCAACTGAATTTGTTCAAGACGTAA
Source organism: Torymus auratus (assembly GCA_900474315.1). Taxonomy (NCBI): domain Eukaryota; kingdom Metazoa; phylum Arthropoda; class Insecta; order Hymenoptera; family Torymidae; genus Torymus; species Torymus auratus. The sequence goes on from UXGD01005251.1 coordinate 8,385, forward strand.
ACATAACTATTCTTTTTTTATATTAATTACTATTACTGTATTATACCCTCTTATACAGAAAGGGAAGAGAAATACCGACATAATTATTAAACTAAAAAATCTTATAAAAAATGTTAATTTTCGATTCAGTGTGTGTAAAGTCGCACTTTACGCTGAATCAAAAAAAACTTTTTTCAAATACGTATTTAAAGTATCGGTAAAGCAGGAATCGCTAGTATTCTAATTTTTCAACCAAAGTGAAATTCCAATATAAGTATTTTATTAATCTAAAAATAATTTTAAAAATAAGTTCTACTTAATGGAATCACTCAAAAAAAAATTATGGATATTAGTTGTTTATATTATGAATATATGCCCAGGGGAGACCGTACTCAATTATCGATTTCTGAATTTAACTTTTCATATTTCTCGATCAATTTTCGTATTTTCAAAATTGTCGAAGCACACACACAATCTGTTTAATTCAAAGAATAAATTTGAAAAATCATTTAATGGCGGTAAGTTTGTATAACCAATATAGATGTGAATATAAAGCTCCATAAGGTTCCACTAAATAGTAAATATAAAGCACTACCGCTTTACCCAGCAGAACCATAATATAGTATATATATCTAAACTGTTGCATCAAATACTAATATATTATTTTATTCCAATATGGACACTTTTTGCCCCTGAAAATCGGGGCGAAAGTAGCATATATTTTCTGTAAACCTCATTTTTTGACAAAATTTTACTTCGCATTTGTAAAGTTAACACGGCGAAAGTAAAAAAATTAGCGGGACGAAAGTAAAATTTGGGAGGCGAAATTAAAATACGTAAGCTTTAATTCCAACTGATTCGTTGTGTACGACTCGAAATGCTCAATCTTCTCTCCGACTCACACACGTAAAAAAGGTGATATGATGTCTCCGTTAAAAAAATAAGGTGTGTAACAGTACCTACGGAAAGAAAAGCTAGGTATTTCAGACTCGGGTGATGTGTTTTCAGTTCTCATCTCGGTCCCACAGTAGGGGTCTTCGACTCCCTCGACTCCGACTTGTGCAAAACATCTCACCCTCGCTAGAAATAGCTCATTTTCTCCCCTTGTTGCACAATTTATCTCTCGCTCGGGCAGTACACTCACCCGCCGCAAAAATCTGCTACTTTCGCTTCTTGTCATGCATATAATACAATGTACTATAGGTATTTAAAATTTAACTTCCGAGAAATTAATTCTACATAAAAATGACTATCCCACTCAGAAATGCCACTAAAACTATCTCCCATCAATATTCGCCACGAAAAGAATCTTAGCTAAAAACGCCATGAAAACTATCCCCATCATCAGACGCTGCGAAAAGAATTTTTAAACGACCCAAAACATATTTTGGCGCTATAAAATATTGGTTTTTGTGGTGGTACATTTTTCACGATGGTGAGACTATAAGGCTGTCTCGAGTAAGTAGCGATCGTTATACCTAACAATTTATAGAGTTTCACATCCTCTGTTTATTCAAGTGTTTTACAGCAGTCACCTTGTTACGTATTTTATTTATATAATTAAACTATATAAATTTTGTTAATGATAACAGTATCAACCTAAAGATATTAATAATATTTATTTATTTTTAAATATAATAAGCGGAGCTTTAAACAGATCCAAAACTGTTTGCTAAAATAACTTTTGTAAAAAAGTATTAAAAAATTTAATATTAAATATATATTATTTGTTGAATAAAGCGTAAATCTCGGAAAAATTAATGTAGCACAAAATGTGTGAAATAAAACTACATGTAATAAGCTAATTTTGTAGAATTTTTTATTTCTGATTTTTCTTTTAAATTTGTTGCTTAATATCTTTCATTTTTTAGTCGTTATTCACTATATTTCCTTATAAAATGATAACATTCACTCTTTTTGTATACAGTTATTTTTGTATATATTACTTTATATGTACATTTTAAACCAACTTATATTCTCACTGACACTTCATTGCATTGCCGTTGCCCAAGGTGGGGTCATTGGCTGTGGATTTTGCAGATACGACATTACTACAGCAGATATCGATAGCATAAAGCTGCTGAGAATCTGTTTTGTATCATCACTCACTCTAGAGTTTGCAAAACTAATACAAGAACAGTAAAGTGCCACCCAAGCACACCACTTTAGTCGCATCATCAAACCACACATACTGAAGATCATACCCAAAATGTTCATATAATCTGGTGTTAAGTCATCACCTGGTTGAGACTGATTACTAACAGCTGATGGTCTGTAACGAATTTCTTTGTCAGGACGACGTGGATCCACTGAGCTGTTCATCCTGCAAATGAGAAAACAATTGCAATCTGTTTATTTTAATTGTAGATACATAATACATATTATAAAAATTAATTATTGTTATTATTAGTCGTAGAGTTGAATTTGCTAATAATTTTATGTAAATTTGTAATTAATAAGCAGTGCATTAACTTGGATTTAAAAAATTTAATACAGCACTACAATTTAACCTCAAAAAAGTAAATTTTTAAGGTTTATTTTTTTTAACTGCAAATACACTTACTATCCAAATTATCATATATTTATATTCATTGGAAACTTATATAAGAGAAAAGATATATTTGCATTTCATATATAAATTAATGTTATTTTATGCTAGAAACACTCCTTTCTTACGATTTTTCTAAGAAATTCATTAAAAAGCATTTGAAAATATTACTTACTTGTATCAAAATTAGTTTTTAATACTGTACTCAAATAGGAATGCTAGTTTGTTACTGTTTTTATTTTACCAATTGTTCTAAAAGTTGCTCCAAAATTTGTGTCAACTGTAATCATCAAATGACACAGCTGATTAAGTGCAACTGCACGGGATTTAGTAATCAGCCAATAGACGTGTCATACGTAATCCCTAGCGATTTCTACGTATATGACCGTAAAAAACGTACAAACAAACACACTTTCATTGATTTCTGAGTTATGTTGACGTTTTTTCGTACATTCACTAGTGTAAGTGACCGTTACAGAACCATATTGTTGACAGTTATCGAAATGTCAAATACTTGAAAATGGATAAGACCATCAGCTGTAGTACAGCCTGTAGCCTGTGTAGCTAATGCCGACGACATTGCCGACGCACGTGGGGATACGTAAATACAAGCAAACCGTGCACACAGTTCATTTACAATATTTAAAATTAATGTAATATTGATATTTAAAGTAGAGTAATTGCAAGAATAGAAAGATGGATGATGAACCACGTGAACCTGATCAAAGAAATTATATTTCATGTTTAGCGTGGGTGAGAAAAGGTGTTGCGGCATCAACACCTGATAAGGTTAGATTTTTAGAAACTTTATAATATTTTATCGATTTTCTTCATTTTGATGTAAATAATTATAAAAATCTTAAAATTCAATGAATTACAGATTGAGTTAACTGCTCAAGAATTACAAAATATTATTCAAGATACGCATTCAGAGTTGCAGTAAGTTATAAATGATTTTCTTTTTTTTAATAATAGTTTATCTTAGTTTTTTTAATAAAAAATTTTATTCCATTTCAGACAAGTAAAAGATGAAGAAGACAGTGATGAGGATGAAGATGGTATAAATGATGATAAATCTTCAAATTGCAAAGATGTACAAAAGGATCTTGGTAGTAATAAAGAATCTAAATATGATATCAAGGATGGATCAGTAAATGCTGCTGATGAATTTGATTTTGATAAGTATGATGAGGAATGTAAGTTAATCCAGCTTTTTTTTACTAGTTCCCGTTATATTTCAATTGATATTTGAATTCTTTTCATACTGAATTCTTTGCTATTTTATATGAAATTTTTCATATTTTTATATTTTTTAAGTACATTTAATAATTTTTAATTTTATATATGTCATCCAATTGAAATAAATTTTATTGTTTTAATAATTGATATTAAAATTTTTTTTACAATTATAGCTGACAATATTTATGCCAAAATTGATGATATAGCTGTAATTAATGATGGTAAAGATCCTCTGATAACTGTAGGGGATAGCGAAGATGAAGATTCTGAAAAAGAAGATGATATTATTAAAACAGATGATAATCTTCTTTTGGTAGGACATATAGTGGATGAAGCATGTATCTTGGAAGTACATGGTAAGAACAAATATTCACAAATTTAATAACAGAAATAAAGATAAGTTAATTTTATTTCTTTTTTTTTAAATGTACAGTTTACAACGAAAAAGAAGGATCATTTTACTGCCATCATCATGATTATTTATCATATATTCCATTATGCTTTGAATGGCTTAATTTTGATCCATCAGAAGAAAAACCTGGTAAATAAATTTTCAATTTATTTTATAATTTTAGTTTTATTAATATTTGTTACTATACATCATTTATTACAATTAAATAGTATAGTATATATAATAAATTTCTGTTTAAATTTTTAATGGAATGTAAAAATTTACTTCTTTAGGCAATTTGTGTGCAATTGGTAATGATACACCAATTATTGAGGTTTGGGATTTAGATGTAGTTGGAGGTATTGGTCCAGTATTTAAATTAGGTAAAAAACCTAATAAAAAGAAAAAAATTAAACGAGTGGGGCACAAAGATGCAGTTTTAGATATAGCGTGGAATAAAACTCACAAGTAATAATTCTTAATTTGTTTGTATAAAAAATCGTAATTGAATTTGTAATCAAATAAGTTTTTATTGGTTACAGTCATGTTCTAGCAAGTGGTTCTGCAGATCGTTCCACAATATTATGGGATTTAGAAACTGGAAGTCCAAGCACGAAATTATCATCATTTGAAGGAATAGTTCAATCAATCAAGTGGCATGAAACAGAAGCTCATATGTTACTTACAGGAAGCATGGACAAGTAAATTTTATTTTATTTTTTCTAAATTTATAAAAATTTATTATATTTTATTGAACAAAAAAGTACAGTTTGATAAAAAAAAATCAATTTCTATATTAAATTTTATTTAAATTTTATTAAGTTAAAAAATTAAGAAACTAAAAAACAGGTAATCAACTATTAATATATATATATATATTTTTTTTTTAGAAAAGTTCGTTTATTTGATTGTAAAACTGAAGAAGCTAAGACTTGGCAAGCTTCTGGAGAAGTTGAAAAAGTTGTTTGGAATTATTCAGATCCAAATTTATGCTTTGTAAGTATAAGTAAAAAATAACTGAACATTTAATTTACGTAAAAAAAAAAAAAAAAAAATGATTTCGTTATAGATAAGCACCGATAATGGATATATAGAATGTATTGACATTAGACATGATAAGGCATTATGGCAAAAAAATGTGCAACAAGAGGAAATTGCAGGTATGAAAATTTATGATAATATAAATAATTGATAAAACTAGGGGGGCCCGCCTGGGCGCTATCCCCCCCCCCCCATGTCTGGATAAAAACTTCGTTTTTACATATGCGGCACTACCGCTACTATTCAGGAGAACCTTATATCTTATATCTTCGATATTGCCAAAACTGTGACGTCTCAAATATTATTTTGCCGTAAACGGTAACGAATTCATGAAAAATTATTTCTTCTTTATAATGACGAAAATTGATTAAGCGTTTTTTTACCATTCTTTTAGGTTTAACGTACTAGAAATTGTTTAACGCAAAAATGTTCATCACGAAAGAGTTTTGTTTGTTGAGATCTACACCATTTATATGCAATATTTGTATGTAAAATCTAATCCTATATGATAAGTGAAAATCGATTATTGAGGTGTTAAAAAATCGTTTTTATAAGTTTAATTCGTCAGTAATTGATTATATCACTATTGCGTTTACAAATATTGTTCATAGAAAAAATATTCAATGTAAGAAAGACACGTTTTGATTAGTTTTAACAGAAGGATGTTTGTGATTTAAAATTAATTTTCGATGTATTACGCTTAAAAATCAATTTTTAGAATAATTTAATTGCACTAGTATTTCTATATTTCTAAACGGATCTTTCCCAAAATAGAACCATCATTTACGTATGACATAATGAAGTTAATATTATTTGTAATCAGATTCAATAAAATTTTAGATATGATAATGTATACACAAGGTTCTGTACATCATGGAGAACACTTAAAATAGACTTAGGTGGAAAACAGTTTTTATACAGTAAATTATTGATTTTTGAAATGTTACAATTTGCACTGTAGTCAAAATATAATGCTCTCCCGAGAAGCGGTCGTGCCTAAATAAGCTGTTGACATTGACATCGTAAACATAAGTAACATAATGAATTATTTTAAGGTTTATCAATGAGTGCACGATGTCCAGGATTATTAGTTAGTTCAAATAAAGATGGAACTATTAAAGTTTGGGATGTTAAGAATCATTTAGAACCAAAATTAGTGCACGAAAAACAAACAAATCTTGGTCAAATTATTTGTCTTGAAGCTTGTTCTGATACACCTTTTGTGTTTGCTGTAGGAGGAGATAATAAGGCTAGTAACTTGAATGTTTATAATCTTTCAACAATAGATGAAGGTATGTACAAAATATTTTTATATATATATATATATATATATA
>UXGD01005252.1:0-14912 GCA_900474315.1 Torymus auratus
GATAAGTAAAGATAGCGAACTAGAAAAATGACCGAATTATACTTGTGTTGATATTTTCTTGTTTTTATATTCAACCTAATGTATTTTTATATTAAATTACGTTCAGTTACATTATTCTTAAGATTCAGTAAATTTTTAACTTAAAAGTTTCTTAAATTTAAGGACATTTTTAACAGTGAATCATTTAGAAAGGTCTGAACCCCAAATACCCAAGGGGTACGAGGTCCTCGCCAAAATTATTTAAAAAACTCATAAGCGTAATAGTCGGAGGAAGCGAGGACCACGCAAAAAAAGGGAGTTACGTAGACGTGCGACCATAAGTGAGTCGATTATTTCAAAAATTCTTAAACCCAAACAACCGGGGTCGATAAGGAATGCCATGTCCAATAATTTCAAGGACAAGCTAATAATACTTTTTATATTGACTGAAAAGTCCAAGACAAGATAAGACTTTTCAAGAATTTACAAGAGCGAGACAATAATTACAGAAATATTGTATTGTCTTGCTCTTGTAAAGCCCTAGCTTTAAGGCTGCCCCCATCTTTAAATGAAACTTGCGACTCTATTTTTTAACCCAAGCTCTTTCATTCCGCCACAAAGCACACATATATCTACCTTTCAAGCCCTTTTTCACACACAACTTCACCCCGGTCTTCCGGGGGGTACCCCACAGCCTTCCACTAATTTCACCAAGCTCGCGCTCGCGCATTTGCATGACAACGATTTTCCCAACATTCAAATCCCTCTCCCTCATGCCCAGCACACCGTGCCTGCACCCAGCGGACACTCCGCAGCTCCGAAGTAAAAAATCGGCTCGCATTGCGAATCCCTCGAAGAAAGAACGAGCGTCCGGAGAGAACACGAGCGATCTTTTTCCCCGGGGCGGCAGCGGGTGGCCAACGAAAAATACATTCCGCTCGAAAAGCGTATATATATACGCGGGCGGGCAGCAGGAGCAGCGCGACAGGGGAACGAACGAATACGCGCGAGCCGCTACACAGAGAAGAATGCGGAGAGAGGAAGTGGGCACGCCGCGCGTAACAAAGGGGGTGGCGCTTTAAAACGGCGGCAGCGAGAGAGAGAGAGAGAGCGCGATGTAAATGTATGTAGATTGGCCCGGTGTTCTCGCCGAATGGCTCCCTCTCTCTCTCTCTCTCTCTCTCTCTCTCTCAAGTATATAGATATATATGAGGGCGCGTCCCGCTCGTTCCGTCGCGCTGCAGCCCTGGCATCACGCGCGCCGTGTCGTATAATCAGCCGTTCTCGTAATTGCCCTCCGGCCACCGCCGACGCCGCCGCCGACGCTACTGTCCCTCCATATAGCCGCGTGTGCTCTGCTCCTGATTTATACTCGCGCGTATCCTAGCCGAGAGAGAGAGGGCTCGACTCTCGATACTTGCGCGCATCGGCGCGTACGTAATGGCGAGGAGAGCGAGTGTGTGTGTGTGGGTCGAAGGCGCGAACGCGTATAGGGGTGCGAGATTAGAGGACGGAGGAGGGAAGGTGCTGGAGATAATGAGTTGAAGGGGAAGGCGCTATGGCTGGGTAATAAAAAGGTTTATAATTATGAGAAATTTAATGCGCACTGAGGGAGATACGCGCGAGAAGTGGATGTGCGGGTGATGGGCGAGATTGTACGGGGGTGGCTGTAAGATTGGGGATTTTGTGATAGAGCTGGTGATACGGGTTTATGTGTGCAGATGGGACGGGATTCGGGTAGTGTCATTAGTCATGTAAAGAAATATAGATAAGAATTTTTAGATACAAGAGAGAATTTCCCGGTATTTCAGAAATTGCCCAATCGCAAGTGTTGGACAGGGTTGGAATTGTTAACGAACTTTGCCTACTGCTAACGAATATTCTACAAAATAAAAAAATCTCTACCTCATCCATGTGCAACAACTAAAATAAAATCAAAACTTTCGCGAGTTCGAAATCAAATTCAGCATTACATTCGTTTGAATTATTTATTACCGCTACGTACATTTCCCAGTCCACGCAGTCTCTGCCCGAAAATCTTTTTGCCGCAACCACAAATTAATCCCCTTAACCGTCCCCTAATTAAACAATTACTTCTTCCGCGGGATCTCGTAACGAGGCCGCGAGTAAACCCAATAATACACGTCATCGGGGTGTCAACAGCAGCCACGGCGGTAGCGACGACGACAGCAGCAGCGGCGGGCTCCTACACTCATCGTTAAATATTTGATCGCCCGTTCTAAACTTTAAGAGCTACTTTGCCCAAAGCCCACGGACTCTCTTTACCCGTTCCGCCTCCTACCTCACCTCTCGAACTTTACTGCGACAATACTATATACACGCACACAGAAGAATTCGCAAGATCCACCGAAATTTGCAACGATAAAACCCGCTGCGGCGCTATCAGAGCGGAACAAATGACGTATACCTATCCGATCCCGCTGGTTGCTGCTGTCGACGATCGCATGCGGCGACCGTCCTATAAACGATGCTACTGGGTAAACCCCCGTTCCATCGGCGCGCGGCCTTAATACATGCGCCCGCGCGGGCGTAAAAGGCTGCCGCGATGCGCCCGGAGCTTATATATCAAAGAGAACGAGAGGATATAGACGAAACGAAAGGCGTGTGCCTGTATATGTAGAAGGGACCTCCTCAAGAGCGAATAAGGGATAACAGAAATCCTCTTAACGGTCGAAAATAACCGAAGCCATTTGCTATACACACTCCGAGGGAAAATCGTGATTTCGCTATACGAGAGAGAGGAGCAACCATGCGCGTGTGCATCAGCGGGCGCGCGGGGAACCTCGTAATCCCGTCGAATGCGATGGCATTCGTGAATTTTACGATACCTAAATGCTCTCGGCTCCTTCGCTCGGAAGTAATGGCATTCGATGGCCATTTCTTATTCGGCGTATATCGCACTCTCTTCCCCACGTCTACGTATCGCACGTATGTGTGCTCTCTTCGTCTTCACCGCTCTCGCATGGGCGCATTGTTTTTTCCCTGCGTCGACGTGCGTCGTCCTTTTCTCTTCTGCGGCGACGCGCCCAGCCAAAAGGAACCGCCGCCGCCGCCGCCACCGCCTACGAGGGAGGGCGAAAGAAGAAAGAGCAGAGAGTTTGGCGCAATATCCAAAAGTGGTTTTCATCGTTCGGAATCCTCTTCTCTGCCGCCGCCGCGTCGTCGTTCGTGCGTTTGACGGGGGTGGCGTTTGCTTTCTTCCTCTCTCTCTCGCTGTCCCTCGGCTTATCCGCGCGCTATAACGCTTTCATTTGTCACGGGCGTTCGACAAAAATGAATTGTTTCGAAAATTCGCCCCCTCCCGTTTTTCGACGTTTGCGAACTCTCTCGCTCCGATACGAGCTGCGTTTTTATAAGCGCGGCCTTGTGTTGTTTTGTTCATTGTGCGCGCGCGAGGGGCTGTAAAAGCTTAGGGAGTTTGTCACGCGCGCGCGAGCGCGGATGGCAATCTCGTGGATATATATTGACGCCCCCGGGAAAAATGACTCTATCGCCCGCGTATATATACGTGGAGAGGAGGGGAGAATAAGATTTTTAGCTCGAAAGTGGCTTCTCAGTGAATTTAGTTTTTCGGGGGGTTGGGGGACGAAGAGAGAGATTGGAGGAAACTCGCCTGGCCATTAGGTCGCGGGTGGCGGTGGTATAGTAGTGGGAACGAAATTAATTAAATACGCACTCGTTTTACTAATGAACGGAGCGCTCGAGATCTTTATTGCGAGCTAAAGCGCGGTAGTAAAATTTACTTGTTACTTCCTCGTGAGAGGAGAGCTTATGTCTTTTTAAATGCGCAGCCGTTGGAGAGTCAGATAGATACGCGCTGCAGTTGTTTCTTTTAAGACAGTGAAGAGGAACAGAGAGAGAGAGAGATGCACTCGGGGCTTTGCTCACTTTGTTTGGCAATCTCGCGTCATAATTACGTTTCGCGTCTCGCGCGCGGAATTGGGATGAATTTCAATGTTCCCGCGAGGTCGTAAAGCGCAAATAAGAGGGAGGTGGAGGGAAGTTCATGACTGCAGCCTAATTTCGCGTAATTTGCAGCGAGGGAGTGGCGTGCGATGATGAAAAGTCGAGTTTCGGAATGGAGTCACGCGGGTCTCGTTATATAACTCTCTATACATGATATATAGATGTATATAGAGGTTTGCAAAAAGTTAGCGTAAATAAACTCGCGGAAAGATTCGAGAGGCAACAAAGTTCGCCGGGAGTTATTTGGTGGCGATGTTTTGAGAATAAATACGGGAAATTAAATGTTTTTTCAACGTCTTTTTTTCCAACAGCGTTTGTTACAGCAAGCGTTGTTCAACTGGAATTTGCAAGTACAAGTTCTTGCCGAACTTGTTTATAAATCACTTTCTACTCGAACGAAAATTTTAATACAATTATAATTCCGCTTACTCGCCAAAAACTTGGATAAACTAAAGAGAGACGACCAATCGAACTATTTTTAATTACCTCCTATAGCCACACTTCCTTCCGCCCCAACTTCCTTCCTGATTGCCCCTGTCACACGCGCGCGCGCGGGAAAAAGTCAACCTCTCATCCGATTCCCCGGATTGCGTCACCTATATCTTTCACACGTACTCCCTCTCGCTCTCTCTCCCTCCCCAGCGCCGCGCCCCATTACGGCATTGTTTTCCCAGCCGCTGCCGCCGTCGCCCGGGAAAGACGCGCGACGCGAGCACAATGCGCGCGCGGAGCCCTTCGATTTTTCGGCCAACGGGTTTACGAGCTCTGCGCCTCACCCACTCTCTCCTTCCTTCTTCTACCGTCGCGCGCGCGGCCCGAATCGCTCAAAGAATTTATAGCCGCGTCTTTTGTCATATCTCGCCGATATTTCAGGCGCGTCCTCGCTTTCTGAACTTACTCCAAGACTAGCGCCCGCTCTCGTGTTATCCACCCAGAGAGAGAGAGATGTACGTGTCGCGAATATCCCTTCTCTCCGCGGCAAAGCAGAACATGCCCGGCCAAATTTTAATCGTGCCTCGCATGCGAGCTGACTACGATGCCTTTGTGAAGAGTCGGTCCGACAGGGAAAATCGGTGGGGGGGAGGATGAGAGAAACATGGACAAAACGGTGACTAGAAAGCGTGAGAGAGCGAACTTTTATTATAAACAAGTATTGATTCGATGGAAATAAGTTTAAGATCGCGACGCGGCTGGAATGCTAAGTGCCGCCCGCGATGTAATTTACGAAGCACGTGAAAACTGTCGAGGGGTTGCCGAGGGAGCGAGCGTGAGTCTGCCAAGAGCTGCTGCTGCTGCTGGGTCGGACCGGATGGATAATTCATTGCCGTTCCTCTTCGTTCACTCTCTCTCACGCTTCTTCCTTTTTTAAAGCTACGCGTTTCGAGGGAGGAAAGGCGATTGTTTTAGGATTGCAAAATAGTGGGGGCGGATAAAGTTTTTAATTAATTTTATTGCTCTCGTGTATAGTGGGATATTGAAGTTTGATATTTCCAGGGTGCCAAGTGTTTGATCGGACTTTATGGTTCTTGCCGCGCACGCGGAGTGGGGGAGAGAAGTTCATTAATTTTTTATCAACACCAGAGAGTTTGAAGCCAGCGAAATAGATATTGCGGAAAAAGAAGTAATTAGAGCGCGCGCGCGGCGTTAAGCTTGCGTGTGTGTATGTATATATATATATATATATAAAGGCGGTAAAATCATCATTGCTTTCGCTTGACGCGAGTAATTTAGCACTTTAAAGTTCGAGTGCTATAAAATTTTACGTCTACGGGAGAGAGCGAGAGTGAGCGAAAGGCATAATTTTCCTATTTAGCCTGAAAGGAAGTTTTTTATTCAAATGCACCCGCGGCGCACACCCTTTATTAGTCTTTGAGATATTCACTTTACTGCGCTCGCTCGGCTTTATCAAGTGCTTTTTCTCATTTCATTTTTGTCAAGTTCTTCGGTTTCAGGACTTTTCTTTCCGTTGCTTTGGCTTTTGCTAAGAGGCAAGTTTCCGGTTTCCCCTCCACCTGCGCTCGTTCTGGATAGTATATATATCGGGGTTCCGCGCCGCGTGTAGTTTAAGTACCATACCGTGTTTATTTTTAAAGCTCGCGCATTTGTGCGCAGGTATGGAAATAATACGGAGCCCCGCGTTATAGAGCGGGCAAAAATTAGTTTTCGGGTTTAATTTCTAGCTGTACTCTTTGTAAGTCTTACACCATAATTGTAAGATCGCATTGTTATCTCGTATGATTGTACCTACAGTGTATACATTTTTTCAACTTATCTCTTTAATATAATTATGCAATAAAGCTATTGAATCAACAAACCAAACTTAAGCTAGGGATGCACGATATAGCAAGATCAATCTTGATATTGTATTGTCTTGCCTCAATATTCAAGACAATAATCGATACAATATTTATTCACAGTTTTCGATACAATATCAAGATTGTGGTGTCAAGAATGTAAAGAATTTTGTCTTGTTTTGAAAATAACTTAACAGTTTCTAATCGTAATAATTTATCGGAATAATTATAATTCAATAAACTTCGGTAGTTGCTGACGACCATCTACCACCGAGATGTTCGAGTGATAAAGATTGGCGTTTAGTGTTTTTGTATTAAACCTAGTGTATTTGTATACGTAACTTAAATGTGTATTATAATTTTACTAAAAACTAGCGTATACTTTTATATTAATTCGTTTTCTGTTTATACCTATCCGTATTCAATTTCAATGCAAAACCCTTAAACTTCTAATACATTTGAAATTTCAATATTTTTCTATTAAACTTAATGTACTTATTTTTATATTAAATTACATTCCGTTACATTATTCTTAAAATTCAGTAAGATTTGTAATTTGTGAATTTCAAGACATAAGACAATAATACTTTTCATATTGACTGAAAAGGCCAAGACAAGAGAGAAATTTTTAAGAATTTGACAATAATTACAGAAATATTGTATTGTCTCGCTCTCGTGCAGCCCTAATTTAAGCTACCAAAATATAATCGTACTATATTCGCAAACGGCAAACTAAGAAAAGTAGAACGTCATCTTAGACGATATTCTCGCTGAATCCAAAATTCACAGACTATAAATAACATCTCCGCGCATTTTAACTCTTTCACCTTTCAACGATGAAATGCATTTTAAAAGGGATCCGCGCGTGCATTTTACACGGATCTCACTATCTTGCTCGAGAGCGCAAGACAGATTATTAATACATTTCGCTTACCTTGGATTTCCGCGCAGCGCAGCGTGGTGCAGGGCGTTGAAGCCATTGTTGTTGGTGAGGGTGATGTCAGCTGCATAGTCTAGCAGCACGGCCAACATGTCATCGCGCTTCTTGGAAATGGCGTCGTGGAGTGGCGTGTCTCCTTCCAGGTCCTGTCGTCGTCGTCATCGTAGCAGCGAGAGGTCGGAAAAAAGAGAAGAAATGTCGTCGTTTAGCGCACGAAATGTATATATGTATCTTGTATAATATATATGTAGCTCGTCAGGTGCCCCGATAAATACATAGTGGGAATGAATTGGGAGGGGTAGATACGGTAATGGTGACGGGTTTGAAAGGGAACGTAGAATATGCGGAGGGATGTGAAATTCTGTGGAGTTTCTGTGATTTGGTATACGTGCTTTGGTTGTTTTTAATTTAAATTGCAATTTTAATGAGATTGAAGGTATTTAATGCGGATAAAAATGATTCCATGAAATACATGGCCTCGCTTAATTTTTTTCAAAATTGTTCCTGCGTGAAAAAGTCTAGATGAAGATTTTACTTTGCGAATTAAAACTTTTTTTCAGCCTCGTAAGACGTAGCTACGAGTTCGCCAAGTTTCCACTGAAAATTTCATTTTTCTCTTAACTTCAATGTCATCCCTCTATATAGGTGGAGTTAATTTAAAATAATGATAAAGCAATACGTGACGTTCATTTTTAAACTGCGCAACGTTTCCTTTTGCGTCATACCCTGTGCCCCACACACACACACACATATATACATCTAAAAAAGCAATTTTTCAGAAATGTCGATCTTTTTTGCTACTTCTTTTTCCATTAGAATCATATCCAGCATTTCAATAAAGATTTCTCAACGTTCGATCTCTGCGAGATCTTACGGTTGTTCGACAATTGCTTTAGTTCGAGAATATCGAGTTTAAAAGCTCATTTTCGAAAAGGCATCATAGATTTGATAAACGATCCACTTCCTTTTATTAACACCAGAAATACACCATACATATAGGTATATATTCTTACTCTAAAATTATATAATACCCACTAGACTTTCTGCCAACTATACCGTACGATTATTAGCCCAACCCCCATTCAAATTAACTACTTCGCCAAAACAGCCCAGCCGTGTACGCGGCCATCCTTACACTTTTCCGCACGTACACCCTCCGGCCCTACAACGCTCGTTTTGCGTTGCACTCTCCCGCGTTAGTTCTATATCCTCTATCTCTCTCGCTCGCAAGCTCGCTCGGTCCGCGTGAGCCCGTCTAGACCTTAAGGATTTTCCCGGGTCGAAAGCCTTATTCCCCCGACTAGTTAAGAAGCTGGGCTTACCGGGCTTACTTCTATCGAGTCTAGAGTCTAGGTGCACCTACACCATCTACGCTATACCACCCTAGACTCTTCTTCCTCCCCCTACTTCTTCCCGGGCATCTCTCCCGAGATTCTTTTCCGCGCGCTAGCGCGGGGAAGAAAAAACGCGCGAGAAAATCCGCTACACGCGGCGCGGCGGTGAAGAAAAGGAAATAAGAGAGGTGTAGCGCGTATATACGCGACGTTGGCGAGATTAAAGTATTTGCAACTACAGAGAATGCCGCCGACACGCCTGCAGTTAAGCACGAGAGAGAGAGAGGGGAGGAGACGTTATACACCGCTTTCCTATATATAGGTGGAGAGGTGCGAGCTAAGTCCGCGGACTTTTTCGAAAGCTCGAGTTCTCAAGAGAGGGAGAGAGAGAGAGCAAGAGTTTTTTCGAGGCCCCTTCGAGCGAGAGAGAGCGGCGGACGCGCGCCTCTTTTTGCACACCTTGTACGAGTAGCAAGAGAGAGAGAGTATATAAGAGCGAGAGAGAGGCACGTGAGGCACTTTCTGCGCTTCGTGAAACGATTGCAGATGAGGCGCGCACGGGGCGTACGTACGTACGTGGTATACGTGGCTCGGTGCGACGTGTGCACGTTAAGGTTGATAAATAGAAACACGTCTGTCATTTTTGTACGCTGGAAAAGTCATTGTAAATGAAGAGGGCAGAGAAAGGAAGGACGCGAGTCTTTTTGTCAGGATTTCGAAATGGTACAGTTTTTAAATTGAAGTGACTCGAGGTAGAATGGCATGAAGGGAGGGGATTTTGTTTATTTATTATACTGGTATGTGTTTGGTGCGGCTAAAAGAGTAAAAGCTTTAAAAGAGAAATATTTTTAAATACTTTGGTTTCAAAATTATTCCCTCGACCTGCGCCGCGAATATAACCGTTAATTTACAAACATTATGCGTCCTTTATGAAATAATGCGTATAAAATATATTATTTAAATCAGCGGTATTTATCACTTTCAATTAGCATTTTATTTGTGCACGAAATAAATTATTTTCCCCGGGGGCTGGCGCCGCGCGCTGTGTGGACAGAGCATTTTACCAAGTTTCTTGAGAATAAAGCCGTGAAATATTGCGCACTTGCGAAGCGAATATTTATTGCGCTCCCGGGCACTCACATTCTATTCTGGAAATTCCTCAGGTTTTCGTTAAACCGTTATAAAAAAACTCTTTTAACGTTTCCCGCAACTATTTAAACTTAAAGAATAAAAAGAAATGCCATCCAGATGTATTTCCATCATCACGGCAAATGCAGCGGCCCTCCTTCCACCTACTATCATATTTAACGGATACATCGACGAAAAGCGAAGCCACCCATCTCTCATGCTAGAATACGAAAATAAAACGTGTTTGGCGCTCGCGGCCGCGGGGGCGTATATAAAGCCTCGAGAATATTTCGAATCAATATTCGCGATAATGCGTCTTGCGCTCGGTGGCTCGCGAGCGTCTTGCAGCGAGATTTAACGAGGTAGGTAGGGAAATCCGAAGAGGAAATAAAACCGCACGCGAGCGAGCGGCCGGGCGAGCGCAGCTTAGAATGCCGTAAAAAATGGCTGCTTTGGATTAAGAGGATTTGGCGGAGCCGTTATCAGGCGAAATGCTCGTCGCTGCTGCTGCCTGGAAAAGTGGGAAGTGGAATAGATGGTTGAATGTGACGCGGTGGAGAAGAAGGAGGAGGCAGAGAAGGAAAAAAAGGAACGAGAAGAATAAGGCGCGGCCGCCCCGTGCCTTGCACCCGCGCGAGTGCGGCACGAAAGAATTTTTACTTCTTTATATCATATTTTTACCCTGAAATCCGACTGCATTTGTCGTCGGAGATTTAGCTCTTTTCGCACGGTTATTTCGCGTACTGGGTATTGTTGTTTATAGAAGCATTGACTTTTCGTACGCGTGTTTATTAAAATGTGTTTAATATTAATGGGTTTTATGTTTTTACTGGCGTACGTTAAGAGCATGGTTACTCTTTATCGTGATTACATACGTTATGTATATATTATACGATAAATATTTCTGTAGCCTTTTAAAAAAGTTTGATGAAAAATATAAAATATGGAAATCGTATAAAAGATCGGATTTATCAAATAGCGGCAATGTCTGTTTTTATTACTTTTTATATTGGAATAACTTATATTTTCACTTTATCAAGAATTTAGCATATTCTATAGCGAAGTCCTTGCAACTCAAGTATTCAAATCGAATGCAATTCAAAAGATGCAGATAGAATGAGCATAGAAAGCAGCAAGATCAGTTGTTGTTGAATTGTCACATCAGTAGTAGTGTAGGTCGCGCCGAAGGTAATACGAGATTTGAATACAAGAGAATTTTTACAGCTACAGTTCGTTTCTAATGTCTTTTTTTGTATTCCAAAAGTTTTGATTGCACGAATATTATTCCGTTCAATAGAAACTTTCATATTTTTTAGATTACAATATATTTATGAATCAATCTTGAACTGACAAAGTTTGCTAGCTATTGCTTTTTATAGATCTATTTTTCTACTCTCTAGTTCCTATTATAATTTAATGATTTCCTATTTTTTATACTTTTAAATATGTGTAAGTATGTACTTCCCCTCTTTTTACATATAATTGGAACTTGAATAATTTTGTATAAAGGTGAAACAGTTTTAGCTTGGCTCAGTCCAAATCGTTTTCATTATTGATACTTTATTATTTTTAGAAAATGTGCATATTTAAACGAAGCAGTGAAATACACCATATTTAAAATTTCAAGTAGTTAAGTGAAAGATTAGGCGGAAAAATAGTCATTATTTTGATAAGACTTGTATCATTACTTGTATCATTTTGACCCGACATTATTATTGTTTCGTGGAATCGTTTCTGATAATAAACGATATAAATAACTCCGTATCAGTACTTTACGAGTGTTTAAAACAGACTTTTATAAACCAAGTTCTTGCATATTGAGCTTTAAACAATCCTAAATATTAATATAAAAACTTATATTTAAAATATTTTATATAAAGATTTTACCTGGAGGCTGGGATGGCAACCGAGCTCGAGAAGGGTACGGACGACTCCGGCATGTCCTTTGTTAACAGCAATGTGTAGCGCAGTTTGACGTCGTTTATTTCGAGCATTTAAATCTGCTCCAGCTCCAGCTAATAAGGCTATCACTCCTGGCTCATCACCAAATGCTGCGTGATGTGCTGCTCTATCTCCATCCTTATCCTATAAGTAATTTAATTAAAATTATTAAGTGTTAATAATTTGTTTATTGTATTTTTCTTTGAATTTTTCTCAAGGTAATATTAATTTATTAATAATGTAAGTTAAACTTTAAAAGATTTTAGTAGCATTATTTAAAATATGAAATATATCTTGCAAAAGTTTTGAGTAATACGTTTCGAATATAGTATTTGATAAATTGAATTACCTCAATTTCGACATCAGCTTTATATTTGAGAAGAATTTTGATAACTTCTAAATGCCCATTTTGACTTGCTGCTTGGAGAGCAGTGTGACCAGCAAAAATACCATTTACATCAGCTTCTGGACGTTTTAAACATTCTTCACATTTTGCAGCATCACCATTAGCGGCGGTTTTTACGAGTTCCTCGTTAACGTCACCAGATACGTGAGTTTCAAAGAGTTTCTTCAAAAGGGCAGAAAGACGCTCTGTAACGAATGAACAACAAATAAGTAAAAAAAAAACTTGAATAACTGTTTTAAATTTAAAAAATACAATGCGTGTTATAAATGGAAATGATATTTCAGTAGTGTTCCAAATGTAAGTAATTCATAAATGGGGCATAATTTAGCACATTATTTCCTTGAATAAAATCAATTATTAGCTACATTAATTTCTTTCTTGGATAAAGAAATCATAACTTTTCAAGTAGCATTAAAATTGTAAAGGATCTTGAACGATATTTTTCGAATACAATAAAAAATCTATTAGATATTATTAAAGTAATTGATTAAAATGGGTAAAGTCACAAACCTCCACTACTATTTCCTGTAACACTACCATCACTACTTGCTACTTTAGTTACAGCTTGTGGATTATAAGTCCAGGATGTACTACAGACTTCCACTTTTAAATCACCATCATGATAAATTTGTTGAACCCTTCCAATTTTACCTAAAGTCTGTAATAAAAGAAAATTCAGGAATAAAATTTTACTTTTACAATATTTTTAAACGTTTTTATACAGTAAAAATCATAAAATGTACATACAGGTGCCATTGCTTCTGCCCATTCTCCATGACCTCTTTGCAATAATTTGATCTTTTCTAAGTCATTACAAATTTGCACTAAATCTCCTACTGCAAATGACTGCTTATCGGTAACTGAATTAACAACAGGCATAGATATTTGTACTTTTGTCAAAACAGCAGGATTGAATGTCCAACGATTTCCACTTGGGTAAGAAACAACAATGTCATGATCTTCATCAATACCAACCACGGTACCAGTGGTACTAAGGCATTCAAACATTCCATCAGTCCATCCACCATGTCCTTGCTGTAGCGAGTCAACTATTTCATATTCCAAATCAACGTTGACCTAATAAAAGATATATTGTAGGTTATAAAATTTTCAACTTCTCCAATTATTATATTTTTTATTATTTTATAGTTTATATACCTGATCACCAATTTGTAAACCATGTGGCCCAGCTCGTCCTGGACCTTGTTCTCCAAGGAGAGGTAAATGATCTCTGTACACATTTTGACCTTTTGCATCATTCACCACTTTCAAGTCAGCCTATATGAACAAACCATTGATTTTAATTGAAATGGTTTATAAGATGTTAATGATGAATGTACAAATGTATAAAAGTTTACAAACCATTCCCTCAAATCCAACACGATATAAATTTTTGGCACTGTTATCCCAAATAACATAGGCTGCGGAACGAGGACTAGCAGCAGACCAATCTTGAATTTCATTAACTTTTCCTCTTCTTCCATTTCCACCATCCTGATCTTCCCATTGCCAATCAACACCTCTGACAACTCTGGCTCCGGGAAATATACCTCTCACAGCAATCTGAAAATAAATATAATTTTTTATTCATTTATTTTTTTTAAATAATAAATTAAAGTAATTAATTGTTATTTTTAGTTTATACCTTTTTACTTTTCCTCCTTGGCTCTAGGAGAACTCTTTCACTACCAGGTGTTGCAATTCTGTAAAATCTGTGACGCAAGTGATGCTTATCTCCATGATAACAAATTGAGCATAAATCATAGTTATTACATTCTGCACATTTCCATCGGATTCCAAAAATTGGTTGCTGTCGACAAGTGTCACACATTGTCCCATCGTGCTTTACACCAGTCGGAGCTGAATCTAGTATACGTAAGTCAAAGGCACCAGAACATCTGTAATTGGCTGCTGTGCCATTATCCCAAACAACAACCACTTCTTCTGGTGATTCAAAGTTCCTAACTGTCCCGACATGGCCTTCTCCACCATCCTAAAAAATCCAAATAAAATTTATTTAATTTTCTCTAAATAAATGTCAACAGACAACGTTCATAACTTAAATACAACAATAATCCAAGCACCTGTTGAGTTTTTAGATTTATTGATTCTAAAAATATCCTTATTGAAAATAAAAAGTAATTGATAATGTCCTAGAAATTTTTAGGAAAAAACTTATAACCTAGCGATAACTAACCTGCTTTCCCCATTTCCATTCGGGACCACGTATGACCCTGGCACCCACACCTTCCATCATAAATCGAGTCGTCCGTGTCCCCGTGCTGGCTCCAGCCTCCATTATAAACACTAATCAGCTGTCTAATTCAAATTAAAAAATGCTAAGCTCTGTAAAAAGGAGAATCGGTTGCACTTACACTAAATATACCGCCATGTTTATAAACTAGATGTTGTCAAATCGCATTTCGTAATTGCAGATTCTCCTAGGTAGATGGCTCTACTGCCAGAAACTACTGGGAGAGGACTTTTCGAAAATAAAACTTATCGTATCAGATACGTTAAAAAAAATTGCATACCAATGTAAATATAGGTATCTCACGATTATAAATAGCGGAAATATGAATATGATCGAGCACTTAACTTTTACAAAATAAATCAAATTTGTTTTTTTTGTTTAATCATTTGGATACTGATATCAAAGTTGTAGCGAAATATTTGACGTGTTACAATTACTGTATAGTTATGAGCAATTTAGAGAAATAGTGTTTTAATTATAAAAGAATAGGAATCGTCATAAGTATTATATATCAAAATACCAAACAGGTGCTCGTATGCGTACAACGGAGATTCCACAATACTGCTCTGCTGTGCTCTGCTCTGCTCTGCTCTTCTTTTAGCGCTAATTGGTCAATTCCATTCATGCTAATAACTTTTTAATGGAATGA
>UXGD01005253.1:0-14912 GCA_900474315.1 Torymus auratus
TAGTATATTTAGTATACTTTAAAGTCTTTTTTACAATTTTGTCCCAACGCATTTATAGAAGGAGAAAGAAAATATCCCGCTTAAGGTGGCCAAATTACCCCAAGTTACCTTATATTCATAAATTTATTCAATATAATTATAGCTTTAACCATCCCTATATCCATTTCATAAAGGATAAAAGAAAAATTTTGTTTGAAACAATTGGAATAATAAAGTTTCAGCAAATATTATATTACCATATAATGAAATATTTATGACTCTATAAAATAATAATCCACGAAATTAAGCACTCCTGTGTGGCCACACCTCCAGCGCCTATATAGAAACTCGCGATAAATTCGATTTTCCCTATATGTCTGTCTGAAACAGCCATAGTCGACGAAAATTTCCACATCGCGCTTGTGCAAATAATTTCGAGTTCCCATTGCCGTATTCGCGCGCGACACGTTGCCGAAAAAGATAATCCCCCAGGCGCGCGCAAAGACTTTCGTCAATCGTTGCGCGAGATCGCTAAAAATAGCGGCGCGTACACCGTGATAAGAGGCTCGCCGCGCAGTCACAAGACGCACGCATGCGAATTTCGACTTTATCTGCACGCGCGTCGAACTTTTCCATGAGACGCGCGCGTGCGCGCACGCGACCTACTTTGAAGCGAGAGAAAGAGAGCGCAATGTATCGCGGGGGTGAGGAATAATGAGGAACGCGATTTTGTTACTTCTTTACGAAGATACGAGGATCCTGGAAGTAGATTGAAAGGAAAATTCGCGGAGTAATAAAGTTTTATTGTTTTTGAGATTATGGT
This sequence comes from Torymus auratus, assembly GCA_900474315.1. Classification (NCBI taxonomy): domain Eukaryota; kingdom Metazoa; phylum Arthropoda; class Insecta; order Hymenoptera; family Torymidae; genus Torymus; species Torymus auratus. The sequence continues at coordinate 803 of UXGD01005253.1, forward strand.
TTCGTGAGTTGTGTATAGTATTTTAAGTATTTACAGTAGGTATTAAATAAAAATTTTGGGATAAACAGGTCTGAAAGTCGATGGTATGTTAGAAAAGATAAATTTAGTGTTTTATCGTTTGGTTCACTAATATTTGGTACAAATATTTACACGTAAATTTCAAATGCCGGATAAAAAAATGTTGAAGACTTGAAAGTTCTAAAAGGAAAGTGTCCGTGTCTTGTAGAATGAAATTCGCAATCACTTTTTTCCGGATTCCGAAATAGTATGGCTTAAGATTTATATCATTACTGTGTTTTATCATTTTCTTCGTTGTAGATTAGCAAGTAACGTACGTGATATATATTCGTATGTTATACTATTGTAAAATTGGGAAACTTAAATATCATTTCAAGAATGACTAACAATATACGTATCATCGTCGAATGACTTTTAGTATGATAAATTATTATTCATTCGATTAATATTTAAAAGATAACTAATAAGGATAAAATTCGTAGATAACATTACGCATGAGCTACGATTAGAAAAACAATCTATTAACAGGTCGACGAACGTTGAGAAATTCGCTTGCCTTTTGACACTGAACTTATCGATCTTCACGTACATGAAGTAGTTTTCTCAAAACTCTTATCAGCCAAGTAGTTACGCATGTACATTAGATTTAATATCAATAGACACAGGTGTCGAGAGGACGATAATCATCTGCTTTACAATTATTGGCATTTACAGTCACCAGGTCGTACAATAGATACAGTCCATAGTCCACGCACATCTTATCTGTCGGATTCTATTTGCTCTTCGCGGCTCTTTAAATTCGAATCTTGTTTTTTGTCGGGAACTACACGAAGAACCGACGAAGTCGAGTGTCTATTCTCGGCTCGACTGCCGACAGAATTTGAAGTTAAACAGCTGCGGAGCTATACCACGGGAGCTGAAACCTGAAAAAGTCACGATTTTCCTCTCGACTTTCTCGCTTCTCGAGTGCCTCACGCGCTTCGACTTCCGTTGCTTCAGCAGCCTGCTATTATATAGTGTCCTTTTAAAAATAAAGTGGCCCTAAACACATCCTTAATAGAGGGTGTCGTTAATTCTTGTTAAATATAAACGTTTTTTGCCGATTCGGTGAAGTTTCAGTTTTCTTCCTGCAGCAAAAATAAAAACTATTTATTATAATATATATAATTTATGACAAAACATAAGTGATAATAATTATTTTTTAAATTTCAGCGTGACCTAGCGTTATAACGGAAGACATTTTTTTCTCTGCGTATGATTATTTAATTGAAGTTAAACAATCTAATCCCACGCAACAATAATCCAACATCCAGAAAAAAAACATCTTCTCAACATCATCGAAGCGCCTGCACATCCCATTCCCAGTAATATAGAAAATATATTGTCTTTCACAGCTGGTAATTCTCAAGTGCTCCAAAATGCGCTCCTCCATCCCCGAATGCCCCTCGTGCCAATGAATCTGCCACCCGAGAACCCAAGAAAACTCGTCCTCGTCTAGTAGCTCACTCCGAAAGACAGATTCGTTCTATTTACATTCCACCCCGAGACTCCGTCGGCTCACAAATTTCCTCTCCGGCCCTTTAAAAGCCCGATCCGACCTCACGATTATCCGGCCTCATTGAGTCCCGGAGAGTTACTCTATGCCGCCGAACCTCAGAATGGGCCCCGTGGGCAGATTTTTTTTTACTCTTGCAGAGGGAAAATCCGAGAGAGGGAGAGAAAGGTTATGACCGGAGAAAAACGAAGGTTTTACGATGGATGCCTGGGTAGCTTAATTTTTTTTGGGGCGAATAGTTTTGCCTTTTTTTTCATTAATAATAAAACGATAAATAGGGTTTATTGGGTTCATTGCTATAGGTAAACTTGGAAATCGGTAAACCGATCGCGATTATTATTTTAGTACACGGTGTGTACTATATACCTTTTTTTTTGCAGTGAATGAAATATGATACTATTTACATCTTGGAGTAAACAAACTTTCGTCGGTAACTTTTAAATGCCAAAGTCAAGTAGTTCCTCGTTTAATAAACAAAATATTCAAAAATACAAGCTACCACTTCATAAAAGCCTAAAAGACCGTCCACATAACCATTACCATAACACTAGCAAGAATAATCACTCGTTAATTACAAACACACCCCCCCTAATCACCTTCGCACCCTGACCCTGAAACCGTTTAAATCCCCCGCGTAGCAAGACACTTTCCCTCCTCTCACCTAAAGACAAAATTTCAGTGTCACGTTCATCGTCTCGTCTTACTACCACTCTCGCTCGTTTCTGTTTATTTTTACGGAGCCTCGCGCGCGCGCTCACAGGGGCGGAGTACTATACATCCTACCTCCTCTCTCTCTCTTTCTCTCGCTCCCCCGCCGGACTTTCTCAGCTTTTTTCCCTCCCACGCGCCGCGCGTATACCACCGACAAAGCGTGCATCTAAAGAGAGAGAGAGAGATTCTGAAAAAAGCGCTCCGGGAGCGAGCGGGGGTCAATATTTATGACGTAATAGGATTGCAACGGTTTATTGTTTACCGCGGATTTATGACTTCCACCTATACCGGTAGAATCCATCCGTGTTTCGCGATGGGTTTGAAATTGATGGTGAACGATTATGGGTTTCTTATATAAATATATCGGGGGAAGAATGTTCGTATACCTTTGTGTGTGTTATTGTTAAAAGAGTCGGTTGTAAAACAGTAACCGTGATCGCGCGTTCGGGGCTACGTGTATATAATTAAATTACGTAGACGTATATACGTAAATTTTGAGCTAACGCTATGTAAATGCGGCCACACGTACATGGGTATATATATTATATAATTTGGAGGCGAGATAAAGCGAGCTGATAAAAGCGCCAGTCTTTCTTCTTCCACGCACTCTTCAACGATTGGGCCTATAGTTTTCCTCAAGTTTCCGTTTTATATAATTTACGTAGAGTCATTGCGGCGGACACTAATTGTGCATTAAAATAAAATATAACAATAACAAAGAGCCCACAACGCTTATAATTAAAAATCCTGCGAGCATTGCTCTCCGTCCCGTTTAACGACGATTCAAAGGAAATAATGCGCAAAATCATATACACATCTCGTTTGAAAATCAGCTCTTCCAGTGGCTCAATATACACATCCCTTCCTGCAAATTACCAAACAATGACCATTCCAAACGAGATCATCCAGAAAACCTCTCACAGCAGCCTATACTACTCCTGTAGTATATATAATATATAGAGAATCAAAACCAGCGTGGATCTCCCGACAGATCCACTTTATTCCTTCGCACAATATATACACGTACAAAGCGTAGTATAAAGGCGTGCATACGTATACACGAGGGAGCAGATGGACCTCGCGGGATTTCAGGTTTATGCCTACCCGTCCGCCCTTCGCGCATTGTCGCCTCCTCGTTTCCGGGGGGCGAGTTGCGAATTCGAGAGCCCCGCGAGTTCGACGCACTCTTACTTATATACTCGCGTGTATGTTTTCTACGACGCGAAGAAGAAGTTCTCTTCTCTCTCTCTCTTTTTATGGGGTCAGTTTTCATATAATTGTGGCGGAAGAGGCCGTAAAAATTTGTAATGCTAATGAGCGGTAGGTATATATATATGATGATCCTCGAGTACCGTGGAGGCTTGGTAACCCGGCGCGATGAGTTATGCGAGGAGAGGAGAGAGAGGTGAGAGACGGGAAAACGGCCGAAAATTTGCGTTTTACGCGAGGTTTTCGTTAAGTTTTTCAAGTGTGTGTGCTATATTCTAATTCTTTGACGGTATAAATTTCACGATTCTCTTTGTTTCGGTGACTGGCGCGGCTTTTGTAATAGACAAAAACATTAAGAATATATATATACGGATTAACAATTCCTGTTATTCTCGTATATGTATATTGCCATTGTAATATACAATGTCATTCTGGATATTAGATAATTCTTCGGAATTTACACAGTTGGGCGCCACTGGCATAGACGCACGAAGCAGCGCTCGATAGGCTACTGTCTGTATCTGTAGAAGTCCCTGTCGATTTGCTCAAGTGTCTCGACAGTTTATAATACGAAACCATTGAAAATATCGAATTTTTCATTCCACGCCTCGCTATTACACGTGTCTATATCTTTTAATGAATTAAATTTAAAAGCGAGGTCGCTTTTTTTCTCACTATACGCCACGTTAAATACTTCCCATTTTTCGACGCACACGCGGTATAGGAAAATTCACGTTACAGGCATATCACGCACAAGTCTGACTTAATTAAATAAATGATAACTTTACATCGTGTCGAGATAATGAGTCCAATTAAGCTCGCGCATATCATATACACCCTGACGACATATAAAGCCGGCGCGATATCATCACACGCACGATGAGAAAATTATATCATTCGTAATCGGCCGGGGGCCTCTTATATTTTTACGCAATCAGCTGTGTAGTGTACAGAATTGTTTGCGTGTCCCCCTCCCCGCGCGCGCGTTCCGCAACTCTCCACTAAATCATTATCATCGTGGCGCGATTCGACATATATCCCGTCGACGAAAGAAGAAGAAGAAGAAGAAAAAATTCAAATCGCGCATCGGAATCTTATCTATCCGTCGTCCCGGCGATAAGAGAAACTTTGCCGGCGAGTGATTTATGGCACCGAACATCACTAATCAAATACTGGCTATAGGAATTTTTCCTCAAAAATTCGTTTATCCGCGAACATCACATACACGCGCACAGCTGTCCTTGCGAATGGTTAATAAGTAGAGTTTCCTAGGTAAAATATTCAGTAATGAGCTATATGCGAGCCATCGAAAGGATTCTACTGCTACAACGAGATGATGCCGCGACGCGATATCGTGCGTATAACCAGTTCTCGCTGGAACGACGTTTCTTGTAGACGCGCGCGTCTATTTAGTGTGTCAGGATTCGCCGAAGGAACCCACCGCACGCATCGCGAAAGCTTCTGCTACTTCTTCTTCTCTCAATGTTCCATTTCTTTTTGGATCTAACGTTGAACAAACGTTTACGCTTGGGATACTACATGGGCTGCACAGTGTTCGTCAGTTGCTGTATAAGAAGCGCGTTATCAAGGCGACAGTAAAATCACTTTTTATTTTTATACGGTTATAGTGTCTAGGCGACAGACATAAGAGAGACCACATATAGAGTTCGGCAAATATTTAAATGTGCCTATGGGCGACCTCATTTTTATTCAATTAAAGCGGCCGTCAGATAAGCAGAGCCAACATCAACTGCCATATCGCTCATATATAATATCGTACTGACGAATGCTAACCAGTAGCCTTCCATATTACGATAATAAATCGACAGGCGCCAATAAAACTTCCCCCCAAACTCATTTCCACTAAAATATGTGTGCCTTATCGAACCGCATTGTTTTCGCCGTACCTCGAGAAAATCCATACAATTTTACTATATACTATAATCCGATATATGGTCTAGGAGATGATATAAATTCGCGGCGAAGGTCGCACTGGCTCAATGGAGCGTCTCGCAATTATATACTTTCGTCTCCGTAGCGTTCAGCTTCCGCTCGTTGGTCCCTTCTGCCATCGTCGTCGTTCCATTGTTGTATATGTGATGTATATACATAGGGATACCTGCCCGCGCGTACCGAGAGTTTTTCGCTCGTAGATCGAATTATCCACGATCGCTGGAGATTTATACGCGGGGCGCGACGACGACGACGACCCGATGAAAGGGATGAAAAATCCGGATTGTCCACGCCTCCCTTTTTCACGGTGCCGCGATCGGATGGCGCGCGAGCGCGTATACCTTTCTGTTTTTTAGTGTAGAATGGTGGGAAGAAAAGGACGGTAGGGTACTGTTGGTGAGATAACTTTATCTGCGTGTATCGTTTCGTAGAAATTAGTCACACGAGGTACCTACATATAGTGAATGACTATGGTTTCGATAGAAATGGATACATTTTTCTATACGTATATCGATTGAACACTACTGGGTCTCTTATATTGCTCACTAATTTATTAAAATAAAAAATATAGAAGATGTTAGTAATCTCGTTTTTACAAGCCATACGTACAATAGGTATAGTTTTAAATTGAGAAATGTGAAAAATAGTTCACCAATTTTTGTGTGACTATATAAGTTAAAGAGGACTTTAATTTTTTTAAATATAAGCTATCCAATGCACTTGAATCATTTCCCCTGGATGCACATTAACAACTTTCCTACCCATTTTCCAGCTCCCTGACCATAACACCCAGTCGGCATTCACACGTCTGCAGGGGCAGAATAATATATATAATCTCTGAAAATCCAAAGCTCTCTCTTACACACGCGCAAAAGTTCATAACGCTCTTAATACGCTTCCTTGTTCACAGCTTCGCGCAAAGTACGCACACGCACTTAAAAAATAGACACCGACTCGAGGATACTTACTCCCTTTCTCTTTCTCTCAGCTCGTTTTCCACTCAGGAGCCCTCACACACGTACGCGACATCCATCGCGCACGGCAGCGGCATATCCACCTCTTTTCCGGCCTCTATACTCCTCGGTTCTCTTACTTCTTTAATCCGCATGTCCGCTTTCCTCTCGTTCCCTCCTATACACACGCGCGAGCGCTAAGTGGATCCTAGGGGCGCTAAGTGGCACTCCTCCGGCACTTTTACGAACTTCCGCGCCGCGCTCTTTTTCTCCCTCTCTGCGTGTACTGTATACATCTCGTACCGCGGCGAAGTACAGACGTTCTCATAGCCTCTACCGTACGTAATACGCGAAGTATAAAGAGACGACGAGCTCCTCTAGGAGAATTAGGCAATTCGCCGATTCGGTAATTGACGCTGAAAGGGCCGATTAGGCTCTCGGTATATATACGCGGAAAAAGTCGCGGGGGAGGAAGCCGTGGCTCAATGGCTCGTATAGCTAATTGACTGTGCGAAGTTGGAGCGATCATCGGTCGCTCGATCTATATACTGAATGAGAAGGATGCTTTTAATTATATCATTATTATATACTTGAGTGTAGAATAAACAAAGTCGAGTGAGTCGCCTGATCTTGCCCTGTAATCGGGGCGGCGGCGCACGCGTGTGTAAAATTATATGCTAATTGCGGGCCGATCGATGCAGCGCGGCCATGATGATATCGCGCCGAGCTACTCTCCCTCGCGGGCACCTATAATTCCGAACGCACGGAAATATCGGGGTGTGTAGTTTCGCGGAGAGAGCCTGCAGCTTTCGGCGATTTTGCTCTATAAGAGCGAAGAAAAATTACGTTTTAATGAAGTGCAGGGCATCGCCGAGCCCTGAGGTGTATTGTTAAGGTTGCCCAGAGGTATATAAGTGTAAGGTTAATCGTGTAATCAGGACGATGATGGTAGCTGTCAGAAGTATATACATAAAAGAAGGTAATGATGATATTTTTTTGTGAAAGAAAAAGTGGGGGCTCGTTGGGAGGTGAAGAGCGGTATATAAAAGTGTCGTAAAGCGAAATCGACGGTGCTTGAGTGTATTTCAATTGAAATGATTACCCAATAACGTTACTTATATAGCGTATATGTAATACGTTCAACTATAACGACACGAGAATATTAAATATACCAAATTGTTGTTTCTTTCTTCAGAAACGAATAAACCTTCAAAGAACCTTAAAACTCTATTAAACCTCGATTCACGTCGAGTTTCCTAGCACACTGCTGCATCAAAAATCACGATATTCTACCTGAATTAACCTCCAGCGAGGAGATCTCCGGGACCGGGACAAAGGAATCTTATGAATCCAGCCGGCGCGCGCGCTCCCGATTTATATTGGGAAATCCATTCGTCGGCAGTAGCGCGACGGCTCACCTTACCCACCGCCGCCGCCGCCGTCGTGAATCGAGATGAAGGTTAAAGTCGTATATACCTGCGCACGCGCGCACGCGCTATGGGACTCAATGAAAGAGAGGGACAAAGGCCCTCGGAGCGTTCGCGTTTTCTAGGAATGGCTGGTTCGCGCGGCGTTGCCAAAAGGACGCAAGCGCGCGTGTGGGAGAGAGAGATGAGCGTGTGAAAGGGGTCCGCGCGAGCATCGGGCCCAGGAGAATTCGAATGAGTCGTGTGTGTGTATGCCCTGGATTTTTCGGAGGCGAAATTATGGAGATGAAGTGGAGGGTTTGGAAAAGTAACGGAGTTATATGTATAGTGGGAAGTGAAATCGTGCGGATTTTGGCGTGACGAAAGGTGCGGGAAATTTTCTGGATTTTGTAAGGGTGTCTTTTGGGGGTTTGCGTAATATGTCAGAGGAGAAAGTGAAAACGAAACCGTTGTATAGGGTGATGAATATGGTGCGAGTTTCACTATTTTTAGAAAAATTGGTTGCCAGTGGGGAAGGAGTAACTAGGAGAACTAAGTTAATAAATAGAGTAGTGATTCCGTTTAGTATACTATTATGACGAATGAATTGATAATTACCTTATCACCTATATACGCTATTGTAGGTTTTAGTATAACACGAGCACTTTTGAAAATGAAAACCAAGCTAAACAAAAGCGTCGACAAAGGCGTTGGGAGCAGAAAAAAAACGAATAGACTTATAATTATTGGCTATCACGTTTCATATTCCCCGGGTAGTAATTATCCCACCCAATCTAGTAGTCGAAACCTTGGCCTTTGGAAATAAGAGAGTAGGGATACGTTACTATATAGATTTTACAGAACACTATATCCCCCATCGATACGTCGTAACCCTATCTTGAACTCGATATACAAGTTCGACTATATATCTCTCATGGCTCTTTGTGAATACCAAATTTCATATATGCATTCTATTTTACATCTTTATTTATACCCAAATTAAAATTTCATTCGAGTTTTTATATCACGACACTCCAAATTCACTTCTGGTGTTAAAGCTAATTATGGCCATAATCAATATACCCATGTAAATCCCATTAATTCAACATTCGTACATAATTATTATAATTAAGCGACACTAACGTTATTTACGGGCCGCACTCGCGTCGTTATTTCCGAGAATTTCGTCTGCGTTTTATAAATTCAAAATGTCCGCTATTTTCGAATTATCATCATAAGAGAAAAAAAAAAACGTTGAAAGCGGAGAGCCGCCGCCGTCGCCGCTGCCCATCGGTCGATTCGAATTCCTGCTGAAGCGCGCCATTCCGCGGAATCCGTAATAATCCGGTGACGGTAGTAAAAATGTCAGGCGAACGAAAAAATGTCAAATATTGAAATTTCACCTTGCGCTTCCTGCAGCGCAATTTTCCACCGCGCGTTATTCTCTTTCTACGTCTCGTATTATCGAGAGTATTATAGAGCGTGCAGCTTTGACGCAGCAGAAGCTAGCGCTCGTTGGCTTTTTTTTATTTGAAATTTGATACTTCTCGCAATAAAGAGCGAGCGCGTTGGAAAAATATAGCGTTACGGAAAGAATTTGTTCGCATATAACGAAAAAGAGTTTGTGTGTCTGTCTGGGAAAGGTCAAATTCATATCTTGTTAGGATTTCTTATTAAAAATATGTTAATAACCGCATTGAAAAGCTCGTAATGTACTCGCGGGGCCGCGCGGTCTACCTGAAAGAGCGAATTAGCATTGCAAATATATCGGCGAGAAGAAAATGAGAAAAACAAACGCGCGAGCTCACCTCGTAAACAAACTCTACAGCCTCTCCGTGGAAAAACGCGTCGAGACGTATTTGCATGGAGAGCCGCACACAGCGTATAGTCCGGCTATATAGCATTGAATCGGCAGCACAAAGATACCGATCTCCTCCTCTCCGGGCGACCAACAGGTGAAAAGGCCCCTGTGTGGCTCTCCGTAAATCCCCTAGCTAACTATAGGAAGTTGACGAACGATTTTATTGCCTGGCAACATTGCCTCAGCAGCAGCGGTGAAAGCGGAAGTTTGGAGAAGAATATCCCCTTTGACCGCGCGCGCGCGCAAATATAATGTCGCCTGACCTTGACTCTTGTCAGCATTGTCACGGAATTCACTGCAGCGCCGGAAGTATCAATCGTGTCGGGGGTGAAGAAAGGAGAGGAGGGACATTTTTCTCGGCTCTTTTTCCGTAGTCATCGAAGGGGAGAGAGAGAGGCGAAGGTTTGGTTAACGACGCGCTCGGTTGCCGAGGTGTTCGCTCCGCTGGGGATCGGTAATTAATCGTAGAGTTTATGAGATGTGTATGTGTGTCGTATGTATCGAATTATGCTAATAAAAACGTTGGATTTTTACGAGTTTTTGAATTTTTTTGCCTTATCGATATACATACTGGGCGAAAAAAAAATACTTACTGTCGTTAAATTTTTACGGCCGATTTCGTGTATTCGGTATGTATCCCTAATAAGTGTACGTATGGCGAGAGTGTTTGAACCTTCTTAATACAGCATTTCATTAAATACATATAAAAATACACTCCAAATACGGCAATTTTAACGCCGATTCGACAATTAAATTACAATGTCCGTGGATAACCGTGCACGTAATTCCGAACCAATCCCTTCCAAACACCGAAACCCATAAAATTAATCCCCTGCCAACTCGAGACCCCCTAAAAAAACTTTTGTACCCTGATATTGTTTCCCACTTGTCGACAGCACATTTTATCCGAGAAAAATTCATTTCCACGCGGCGCGTCGATTTAGGGCCCGCGCGTATGTCGATTTTTCGTTTTCGCCCTCTCGTAGTCTCCTCTTAAAACACTGGATTTACGATCTCTTTCCCTTTCGGAAATCTCGATGACGCGCACGAGCTCTCCCGTACCTATATACTCTGTAATTTGGCGGGCTTGCATCATCTCGTTATCCCCGCGGTATAAGAGTGAAGATATATTCGCGGGGACGTATCAAGGAAGCGCATCGCCGCGCGCGCCGAGGAAAAAAAGGGCGCGGCAGTTTTTTGGAGAGAGCGTGCTATCGTGGTTCATCGTTATACCTCACGGCGTGTACTTTTTTTAATGCAAGGGCGCGCGTGTGCGTGTAAGACGCTGCTGCTGATATCGAATGGGTGGCTCGCGATATCCGCTTCCGCCTCTCGCGTCTCATTGTATTATGCCCTTCGCTCGTGCACATGAGCGCGCGTTGCGTGTTCATCGTTGTGTTCGCCGTGAAATTATTGATAATTACGTGTGGCGTAATTATTGTTGTTTCGGTAAACGCGAGGTTTATCAGCGGTCTTCGCTTAAGTTTTGTATTCATTGTAAGTGCATTTTTTGTACACTTATTGTGTGCATTGTGATTAAACGAAGGTTTTTGCAAAGGTATATTTTGTCATTAAAAAATTATGGGTTTCTTAGTTTTGGCTGGGCTTGGTCAAGTAAATATAGTGGTTTTTACATTGTCGATCGTAAGCGATTCTGTTGTTTTAGTATTAAATTGAAGAGCATATATTCTTTTCAATTGTAAAATAAGTTAATAATAAATTGAAATACCATATATACATACATCATTAAAAACTTATATGGAATCTCGTCGTCTCATCGACTTGAAAGAATAATAAGGAAAAAACATCGCCAAAAAAGTTGTTAAAGTTTTTACATGATTAAAACGTTTACTCTTACTCTGCAGTATACATATTATATTGATTGTTCATTACGTAAAATTGATATTTTTTATCATCGGCGCAGCTTTCTTAATACACACGTTACCTTTTTTTTTGCTTCGCGCAAAACGAACACGTTTAACGGTTCAATCTTACTTGCAGTCTTCGATACACGAAGAGCACACCATTGACGTCATACGCATAAAACGTGCATGCGCGCGCTCGCTGTACACGCTGCACGACGGGTATAGTAATCATCTGCTGGAATCAACTTTAATACTCGCAACTTTGCATACTTAACAACCAGTCGAAGCATGAATTACAAAAAAATATCTTGTGCCTTCTTTACACCACTTTTGAACGCCATGTTTATTGGGAATTTTGGTATTTTTAGATTTGATTTTTGCTTTCTCAAAGAGGAAAATGAATCTATGATAATTTCAAACCACTTCTTAAAAAAACATCGAAGGAAGTGAGTGTTTTGACTATGAGAAGTACTACTGTCAATTTATTATTGAAACGTCTTCAAATAAAACATTTTTCAATGCAACATTTTTTTTAATTCTTTTAAGTATGCGATGTAATTTATATACTATACAATCAAGAACATAATAACTTGTTACTAGAATTCACTTCCAAGTGAGTGGGTCTTTTATCATTACACGGTCGAACTAAATTAACCCGAAATATCTCTTAATTTATACTTTTACAACAGAGGTCAATACATAAACACCGATTATTCCTTCAACAAACCCCCAGAAACTTCAAAAAACCCAGCACACATCCAACCAAGCCCGCAATCACCCCACAACCTATACACTGCCTCGAGTCCCAGACACACCGGCACCTCCCCATCACATACACAAACCGGCGCTGCACGACCGATGAATCAACCTGCAGTATAAGCCTGCACCTTCCGCTCTTCCTCAAACTTTCTCCCTCTCTCTCTCTCCTCGCTAAAAAATTTCTCTTTCTCTTTCGCCTTCCGGCGCACGTCGCCGGGAAATCCGTCGTCACGTTCGCCGCTTACGTCACACTGCCGGTACCGCCGCCGCCGCTGTCTGCTGACCTTGCGCCCATGCGCTCATTAGTAATGCGCCGCGCTGCATCAGACTTAGCCCTTATAATACTGCGGCTGCGGTCTGCTCGCGCAGCGAGGAAGCGAGTATCTGCGGTACGCCGCACGCAGTGTAAGTACGTCTGCTACCGTTTTTCCTTTCCTTTTTGTTTTTGTCCGATCGTCGGAACCGCGCGCAGGTGCGTAAGAGAGGGAAGAGGAGTGTAGGTCGAGGGTAATTTTCTCGTTAGGCGCGGAGGATATTGGATTGAAATGGAGTTGGGATTTTATTATGGAAATTGCTTTTGTATAAGCGCGTCGTTGCATATATTTATTAGATAATAATGGTTAAAGCGCGCGGTTGCATATCTGTAATCTGGAACAAGGAAAACGTTATACAATTCCACGAAATCCGCTATTTTTCCTGCACAAATAACATATATATAAGCGCTCGTATATAGATATATACACTCGTTCCCCGGTGTCGTATCTCTTCCCGCTGATATCTCCATTAGACAGTTACCGAATATAAAACAAATTCAGCCGCAAGATCCCGCATATGTGTAAGAGCGTGATTCAGTCCCGGCGATGACAAATTCAACGCGCAGTGTAGGTATAGCTTACTTTCTCCTCGACGCTAATTTATTGCATGTGAACTATATCTATCCGAACTGCTGAAAAACCAGGTGAGACTGCGCGCTTGCTGCAGTGTGATTTGACTGCACAAGAGAGCTGTGTGTATACTTATACTCTACGTGTATATACGTCGAGGTAGTTGCAATAAAGTTTCACGTAACAGTTTTAGCGCCGGTTTAGAAACCGAGGTGTACACACGGGTATAGCGTTTATACACTCGATTGAAATTGAAATCAAGCGCGGTTGGTTGATTTAAGGCGAATAAAACGTATTAGATTTATCATCATTATTCAAGATGAAATAATAGTCCCCTCATTTTTTATCTCGTATATACATATAAGGATAAAGAATCATCACCGCACAGCACTCAGCGATTCCACTCGACGTAATAGGGTGTCCTCAGAGTCGAATCAGCGATAAACCCTATATATACGCACGCGCGTATATAATATAGTACGCCCATTGTTTTTGTATATCGATATACACCTCTTTCTCGTCGGCGTCAATCCATCCGCACGTGCGCCTCGTACACAAATGGCCCACTTATCGGTGCTCATTAATCTCGCCATGAGCGCACTCGATCCTGTGCACTATCGGTCAGACGCATCTTCGAAATTCGGATCGAGGTCTATGGAGGTTGTGTGTATTATACGAGAGGAAAGGTCGATGCTGCGCGGATAAATGTATGTATATTCTTGAGTGCGATCTATCATGGTAATCATCGCCGAAAGAATTTTTGAATAACAATGAGTATGTCAATGAGGACTTAGAAACGAAAACTATATTGGAGATTCAGTATTTGTTATTATGGAAAAAATTGATACAGTTGATGGGATTTGTCTTTTAGCAGAGTTTTTTCACATCTATAACACTATAGAACTAAGCGACACCGTCGTCGCTCCAGAAAAGTTG
>UXGD01005254.1:0-14911 GCA_900474315.1 Torymus auratus
GTTGAAGGCCGCGCGCTACGGTAAACGTGCGGCGTGCGCGCGACTTAAGTCGCTCACGAAAAATGCTTTTAACAAATAAATTGCTTTTAACAATAAAAATATTTTTTAACAACCACACATAAAAGTTTGAAAAAAAAAAAAAATTTTTTAAAGATTTGCTTTAAATTTAAATTCACATCGTTGGACAATACTTTTTCTGCGAAATCGCTTATGTCTCCTTTTCGTTTCCAGGATCTCAATTGTTGACTAAGGCTAACACTTTTTTCATGATTTTTTTTATTGCTTTTAATTCGAGTATAAATACTGTTTATCAGATATAATCTAATTAATATTTGAATTCGACTTTAACAACAATGTTTTCCCGTATTTTCCAGTTGTAATTCTTTTAAACAACGCATATCGAATAACTCACGAATTCGTTCAAGCACTAGTGGTAAAAACTTGGCTCGTCTTCGCGATATCTTACAAGTTTCGACCCACTTATCGTTATTGGCATCTGAATTATTTACAAACCGATAAAAATTACGTAATTTGCGCAAATAATTACGCACATTATTTTTCTAAATTCATGGTGATACCGAAATATCTCGCGACTGAACTTTCGCAAATCACGTTGAAGAAAAAAAAGAAACCATTTCGATAATATGTTTTTCTCGCTCAGATAGAAAAGCTCCTTTTAAGGGTGCGATTGCACATGTGACTATGCGATTATAAAGTCTTTATATAAAGGTCGTAAGACTTTTGGCTCGGAATAGCTGTTTCCATTCATGCTCCAACTTTTGCTTTTGAATAAAATTAGTTATTAAATTAATAAAGCAATTATTATACATAATTAAATATAAAAAAATGACGAAAATTAAAATTATTGAATAAGAGGTAGTAAGAATGTAATTTGACTAAAGCTCGAACAACATTACTCATTTTTGATAATGATATTTTCAATTCAATCATTGTTGTTATTTCTTTGATACCATTAATTTTGGACATATTATTTGATAAGTCTACAGTCTTACTTTGTTTATAAACAAAGACAAGTAGCATAATAAAGTCTTTCAAAATATTTATTTACAGACCTGACCACAAACAGGAACAACAGTTAACCAAAGTTATAGGCATCATTTTCATCGATTCGTTGCGCAATAATTTAATTTTCTCAACAAAGCGCAGCGCTACTACACCCGTGTACACATGGTCTTTTATTCCTCATTGCAAATGATCAAAACTAGTGCTGCTCGTAAATATATACTCACGTCGTGTTGTTGTGTTGATTCTCGGGCGATGGCGCTTCTTGCTTGAAAACCGTGAGTGACGGCAAGGCCAGCAAAGCTTCGCTGCAACATTGGAGTGGGGGAAGCAGAAAAAGAAAAGGACGGGCGGACCCGCGGTTAATTAATTGAATTGTCACAATGCGAAAAATCTCGGATGGCCTGCGCGTCTGTCTGTCAACGAGGCAATCTAAGATTCGCGCATAAATTCAAGTATGTAATGACGATGTGGTCGTGATGGTGTTTAGATGGATGGAAACCGATTTTATTTGTCGGAAATCGTTCTATCAAATGAGATAATGATTTTTGAAGGTTGTTGGAACTGGTAAATCATAATTTTAGACGATAAGATATTATATAGGATTTATTTATTTTATGTGAATTGAGACTTCCAATTGATTAGTTTGTTCGACTATTGTTCTCGAATGATTAAAAACGAGAAATTAAATTGAAATTAAACATAAAACAGGAAAATTGATTTGAAAATCTATATATCATTCTTCAATGTTCTTTTAAATAAAAACAATATTTTTACAATCATCGCAGTGTTATTTTCCAGTGTTGTTCCTTGTTTTGTACAAATAAGTACACATTGTTATGCAGAAAACAGTAAAGAATCATATTTACGAAATTAAATGTCGAATCTTATTTCAAAATGCGATACCAATCAGCCATCAAGATTATCCAGCCGGTAAAAACTAAAAACCTGAACTTCAAGCTCCTCCTTACAAAATATAACCACACTATCATCGAAATTATTCTGAAAGCTACAGCACCACCAGCTTCAAAACGCACCATAACCTCAAAAATTCATCACCACAAACCGGACCAACAATGCACTTCCATCACACTGCACCTCTCCCCACCAAATAAAAGCCCAACTGTAAGCCGTCCATCCCTACCTCGGTTTCACGTAGAGCATGGCTGCTAGCTGCAGCTCCTCCTCATCGGCCCTCCCTCCCACTTCCGCTTATTTGAAAAACAGCCGCGAAAGCGCTATGTAGGTACTACTATATTTTCACGATAGAACGACGACGTATCTACACCGCGTGACCGTCTGATTGGCTCACGTAGAATGAGAGAGAGAGAGAGAGAGAGATGCACACGCTGCTGACAGTCCGGCGCGGTGTCACGAGAGTTACTGATTCGAGCTTATTCGATCCCAAGGGGCTCGACCCACGCGAGTGTAAGTGCCATTAGGGCTTATTATGAGTTTATTGGGTTGTACAGGACGCACCGACGACAACTACACACTGCCGCACGACGCGCAGTAGAGTGGAGTACTGTGTACGTGTAGAGTGTGTACGCGCAGGCTTTCTTCACCTTGTGTCAGCGCGCTTCTTGTATGTGGCTTTTCCTTTTGTGGCAGTTGTTATTTGATGGTGGGAAGGAGGAGTGACAATCTGTTGTTGTATTTTTCGCAGTTATGGTTGAGCTTATCTCTGATAGTTGACGAAAAAGTTGCTTCATCCAAATGACGGATAAACAGTGAAAGTGATGAAATACGGTTACTTTGCCAGTGCAAATATATCTTTATTCGACTGTAATATTGAACAATAAAATACAGTTGTCACTGTAATTTTTTCGTGAAAAAATTCATTTGGACCAAGACGATATAGATGCGACACGGAGAAATGTATCTTACTTAAGACTAATCCGCTGTTACAAACGAAATTCCTCTTGACACTCTCGCTTTGAGAGTTGATGGATGCTCTTATAATTAAATCTGTGACGGCATCTAACGATACTATAATTCACTTGATCACTGTACATTGTAACAACGGTGTATCGTAGATTGAATCGTACGTTTAATTTCCCATTTCTCAGATCCATATAATTGTTCAGCCCACCAAGTCACGCAATTTATCTGATTGTCGGTGTAGATTCGTATCTACCTATCCTAGAATCCGACAATATATAACTAGCACAAGATACATTGAACTCCTCAGTTGCCAACCAAATTTTTCCATTCTAGCTCTTCTATTTACCACTGATCATCCGACGAAGGATCAATTATCGTGACTACAATTTATACCCAAAACGAGAACCCATTACCAACGACTCGGCCATTAACAGCTTATCCTGTTTATGATTCGATTACTTCTAGAGAGCGTAGTTCACTGATCGCGGCGGCCTACTAAGGCGTGCAATAGCGATTGAATCATTACTGCCGGAGTGATAGAGAGAGAAAGAGAACGTGCAATGGTGCGGATCGTTATTGGACACTCGTGATTTTCGAATTGAATGAGAGACGCGCGAATGCGATGGTATGCAGCACGACGGTACTTGAATAGCTTTTCGATGGCTTTTGTACATGGTACAATGAAAACGCAGACAATCTATGAGTTTGTCGATTCTTTCGTATCTCTATAAACTTTGAACCAAACTATTTCTTATTTAGACTCTTATGCGTGAGTAAGTAGGGTAGGTCGTAATTAAACTTTTAAATAATTAATTAAGGTACTCTTGATTTTCAGAGATACAAAATTTTCTCATCGAAAGTTTTCCAGTTGTCATCATTAGAATTACTTTTATCCTCTCCAGCATTCAATTCCCATCAACCCCTTATTTCTTTTTTCTTGCAGTCGTGCAATTTCAATCCTCTTGATTATCACGCGATCCACATAGTGTCCCATAAACAAAAAAAAACCCTAATTCGGCGTTGCAACATTGTATAAGTTGTAACTAGTTCGTAGTAGTTGGGCAGCCAGTTATTTTGATTGAAACTGGTTCGCTTTCTCGATCCTTCCTTCCCCTCCTTCCCGTATTTCTAACGTACAATTCAATCTGTTATTCTTTTTTATCCCCAGAGCACCAATATTTACAATCGTATAATTATTTAAGAAACTCTTCTGGATGTTGATTTATAAATTCCTGATGTGCATAAGTACACTTGATGGAGCAAGACGTCTATCTATTGGGCACGCTTGGGCATCTATTGAATATCGAAAGTATATTTAGACCATAGTGTAAAGTGTAATACAGCCAATTGAGAAATGAGAAACATTGTCGGTGCGACATTCTAGTCGATGTTTTAATAAATGATCCTGTATTGCATATCATTTTAAGTAACTCATCTGCTAAGTTGATTACAGTTTAACCTGAAATTAAGGAATTGGTACGGCAAGTTGTTAGCAACTTTCATCAGTCTTGTAAATGTTGTGACTCTAAATTCAAATTTTCAAATATCATTCTGCTTTGACGTACTCTCAATGATCTTTCTCCCAAGTTTCTAATTCGTGTCTCGTCATCCCAACGCCAACCTCCCCCCATCCTGTCATCCTTGGTTCTCCACTCCTGTACCAACACTGCCGTCGTTTCGCAAACATTCAAGCTACACACACACACTCTCTCTTTTGCTCTCTGCTCTCGACAAATTGCGCATAAACCAGCGCGTAAGTACACTTTTGTCGTCGTCGTCGGTCGCCTGATCCGGCCCAAACTGGACACGTAGCCGACCGATTCTGCCTCGCTCGTGCTTGCTCGCTCGAGAGCGAGGCGAATAGAATGTTGTCTGTGTGTGCTACAGGCATCAGAGAGCTCTCTGTGCCAGTATAATGCTCTCCGTGACCTTTCCCGCAAGCTAACGCTGTCTTTTTCGCGAGGAGGAAGTTTTTTCGCAGCGAGAGGAATGTCGGGAGTGTGACGGAGGCGGAGGTTCTTGCAAGGTTTGAGAAAGTTGATTGAATTTGTTTGATGTTGGGGATTGTTGTTAATGAGGTTTGGGTTTGCAGAATTATTCGTTTCTGAGTGTGCTTGTTTGATTGTTTGAAGATTGAAGAAGGCATTGTTTGAGTTATATTTTTTATGATATTAACGGTCTGCATCCTTTAAGGCATTTTTTTGAATGATAATTGTTAGTTTATTGTTAGCCTTAAAAACAGCTGTGGATGTATTTCGAATAATTTAATATTTAACTCGGATCTACTTAATGTTGAAGAATTTTTAATAAAATATTCCTTTATATTTTTGAAATTTCTTTTTTTTAAATCTATCGCATGTTTGATAACTGATTTAAAATATTCAGTCGCCATAGGGCGTCACTGACACATCTCGATTTCTTGCATAGTTTTTCTCGATTAAGTTTCCTTTGAATATAAACGCATCACGGGTCATTCACTCCACATGCCTATGCAAAAATATTCACAGATAGTGTTCCTACAGAAATTTAAATGAATCATGCGGAAGTTTCCGATACTTTTTGTGGCACACACTGATGTAATAATAGAATAAAATCTTTCTTCCAATTTTGCAAATATTACGATTTTGAAAAAATTTTCTGATTATAATTAGGTGCATTTAAAAAACGCTCATAGTGTTTATTTGATATATATAAAAAAGCTTTAATCGTTTTCACGGGTGATTGAAGGCATTAGTGCTACATTTGGCACGACTTCACGAACCCAAATATAACTTTCGGTAGCTCTGAGCTACAATCGAAATTAGAAATGAGGGTAATTGACCCAAATTAATTCGTACATACTTCAATTTGTTCATACGTGTAATAACGAAATCTTCAACTAAACAATTTGTTGGCATTCAACTGAATCCCAAGAACATCAAAAAAATTCAAAACCAAAATGACAATTGAATCATCATTTCTAAAGCTCGCATGACGATACTATGTATAATTTATCGTTTATATTTAGTTATCAACAGGGACAGGCCTACTGACATATATGTCGCGCGCATATATTTTTGTTCAATTGAGTAACAAATAATAATTATTCCTATTAATAAATTTCCACTCAGCAAAGGCGGCTATTTCACATCGGTAAAAGTTCTATTATCTCACGGAATAATTAATGATGTTATATAGTAGATAACCATAAATATCATCTCTCGTGATGTTATTCATGTCGGAATTCTTCATTCCTATGTCAATTATCACACTATATACCACAACATCGATGCTACCACACAAGCCCTAAAAATAGTTTCGAAACTTTACAAACCAATTCTTCCACCCCTTTTCACCTCCAACCATCCCCCCAACGGAATTTCCCCATCAACAACACATCATCCCCTTATCACTCGCTCTCTCCCACGATCCTCGCCCATAAACCAAAGGGTCGATAAGCCTCGCGAAAAGTTTCCTCTCTCTCTCTTTTATCTCTTACGTGGCGAGCTACTCGCGCATTATCGGCGACGAAAAGAACCGGCGCGCGCGCACTCGCTCGAGTGGAGCGGTTCCATCCGGTTCGAGCCGGTAATAGAGCTGTAATTTGGTGAGTGAGCGCAGTGGCCTTGTGTATATGTGTGCGTGCACGAGAGCGAGCGATCTCGTTTTATATATACGCGCAGGTGACGGGGGGAACACGTGCGCGGGAGGTTGGCGAACCGCGTGTGTGGGTATATATACCTCTGTTTGTCGGTTCTTCGAAGTTTGTAGAGATAAGGGAGGGTGGTGTGGTATTATTTTTGATTAGGAATTTGTCCTGTTTTATATTGTTTGAAAGTAGGAAGAGATGTTGGGAAATGATGTAATGTATACAACAAAAAAGTAGGAAAAGTGAGTACGACTGACTCAACAATTGTTACAGAATCTTGTTTACAGGGAAAACGTACGATTAAGTTATTATGTCGTTGGTTTTATTACAAGATCGTAGGCGATGAATTAAATTTGCCGCGAACACTGAAAAACTGCGCAGTTATATATAAAAATTTGCAACGGTTCTTAAAAACAGCGTACACTATGCCGAGATATTTTTTTACTAATTTGTAAAAACAAAAAAAGAAAATTGTCATGTTTTCTTGTATATAGTTTGCGTATCATGATGTTTCCCAACGATTGAATAAAACTGAACGTCACGTATATACCGAATTTCGTTTTATAATCCAGGAAAAAACAATCTTATTTATTATTAGACTATACAATCATAGACCAAACTATCGTAACAATAGCAATTTTCGATTACGCAAATCCGAATCGATATACCACAAAATCCGTATCAGCAGCCGCCGACGATAAACATCCGCCACTCGTGTTTGGAAACAAATCGATCTTGCGCGCGCAATTTCTGCTTATACTGCGACTTTTCCTCCAACCTCCGCCAGTTGTAAATTTCTTAAGTCTTTTATAGCTTTGCGGTTGATTTTTCGACTACAACCCTGAATCATATACCCACAGTAAAAAAAAAAATTCATGGTCTCATGTATGTATATCTATGCGCAACTTGTCAACTTGTCAGTTGTCGTCACTTTATTACCTATCCTAGACCGATGTTCCTATAGTTTCATTACCGATAAAGACCGAAGATGATTTACGCGAGGCTGCGGTACTTACTGCCGAGTCACGTCGTTATAAAACTCCGCGAGTAGAAGAAAAACCAACGCAATCGTACTCGAAAATGGCAGAGTAAAAAAGCGGTGATTAATCAACGATGGGGTATAGTAGCAGGTTTTATAATCCGCTTGACAAAATAGAGACCAGTAGCGTGCGCTCGAGATAAGCCGGTGTGATAACGCTGATGCGGTCGTCGTATATATAAGTACCGCAGGAAGTTTTTAAAAATAGAAGTCGCGTAATGAGGAGAGGTTCAACGGCATCAGGCGAAAACAAAAACGCGCACCTGCAGATCGTGTAGATCTGATACCGCGGAGGTGTGGAGTAATATGAGTGTCTGTCTGTGTGTAGTTTTTTTTTAAAACTACGGAACCGTAAGTAGGTAAAATAATGTTCATGTATAGCAGCCATTTCAGTATGTTAAATGATGTAATATATAGGTAGGTGTAAATGACAGTAATTATTTTCAACTCTATTGTTCGTAGGATACGATGAAGCTGCCGATTTTTCAGTACCATTAAATTACGTCACTTAGTTTTCAAAGAATCAAGAGCCGCGTATAACAATTACGTCCGATAAAACTTCACGCATGTTTCGAAAACACATTACCACCCACCCTTGACCGAAAATATTCCAGCGCATAACTTTCGGTTACGTGCAGTGTCCCTCATCACACGTTACGTTATTTCCTCGTCGCGCGGGGTCACGGACTCCTCGATTTACAATGTCTACGTTCGTAGAAATATATATGTCGGGAACGATTATCGCGGACGATCTTGACCTTGGTGTCGAACTGCTTCCCGGCGGTTGCAATCGGTAGCCGATAAGGATTCGCGGGAGTGAAAAGTGCCGCGTGTGTGTAACGTGAGCTTTTGTCGCCGCTCGGTCACGTGTAACATTTTGAATGAGGCAGTTCCCGGTGACGGGTTGGTAAAGTGTCCACGAAAGTTACTAATGAAAAAGTAAAAAACTGTATTTTTACTACGTGGATTATGTATCCGACACTGTATTACCGCCGAATACATAGCACAGTTGGACAAGCGCGCGCGAGCATCGCGTTCAACAAGTTGCAGGTACGTGCGGCACACCGGCGCGCTCGTCCACTTGTTGCGTCCCCGCGTGTATCAAACTTTAGCCGAGCTTTTTTTCCGCGCTTATATATACGTGAAGTGTTATAAGAAATGGTGAATTTAGCTGGTAAGGAGTAAGCAAACTGAGTGTTTAGTTTTGAAGCTTTCAAAAGGCTTTTTATTATACACCCGTCAGCGAAAACACACACACATATATCTGCCCCTTCTGCAACTTACCGCCGTTTGACGTACTGGTGCATTTTCATCTTCTCTGCCTCCCTCCCGTTCTCACCGGGGCGAGTAACTAGGCCACCAATAAATACGGGACAGTTGGCACCATACTCTCTTCGATCTTTGGCAGGTATATATAAGGCACACACGGTCAGTCTTCACGCGACTCCTTGGTAAGGCAATATCACTACAACCGCGCACTCGCCCCGAAATATCCTTTTGAAAATCATGAACGACCACTGCACTGTTTTTTTTTATATTATCCTACTGTATAAACACACACACACTCGAGGGAGACGTGTTATCCCTACCGAAGCACGAGCATAACTCACGCACTTTCTCCACTCTCACACGACATCCCTCGCAAGCGCGGGGCTTAATTTTCGCGCGCGCGCGCAAGCTTGGAAAAAAAAACGACGAGGAGGAAGAAAACGTTGTCGCTCTCTTTCTCGCTCTATACGCGGCGAACGCGTGCCGACGACTACTGCTCGCCGTCTGGTTTCAACCGGATTTTTCGCGCGTAGTCGGTGTTTGCTCGCAAGAGAGAGAGAGAGAGGAGACGCGTGAGTGAATATATGTTGGGGGAGGACTTTCCAGAGAGAGAGGGCGTTATCGGGAGTACGCTTGTGTGGATGAGAGATATAGTTGACGAGGATTTCTTTTTTATTTATGATGTGGGAGATGAGAGGTGACGTGGGGTTGAGGGAGATTTTGATTTGGAGTAGAGGCGCGATCCCGCGGGTGTATAGTTGTGGGTCGTCGGTGGTTTATCGATGGCGAGGAGGAGGAACAACTGGCTTGGCTGCGGTCGATAACGTAGATCGTCAACTGTGTTAGCGCTGAGTGCCGATTTGTTTGTGTTTTTGTTGATAGTGGATATGAAATAAGTCTTTTAAAAAACGTAGTTCCCGTTGATTAGCGGTTACAGAATTTAGAAAATCTTACTTCTTTTCTCATTGGTGATGGTAGATACGTGTGAATGGATAGTTTATCGAATTGGTAGCAAGATAATAAGAATTCCCTTATTTGCATTACGATGTTAGGTAGGAAATTGAAGGCTGTGTGATCGTTGCTCTACCTGCTGGGGACCGTTCATTTTTCTCGAATTTATAAAATGGTTTAGGAAATGATCCTTATGAATTCCGCAAAAAAAGACCAGAAAATGCCTAGGCCTAGCAATCGTAAAAAAATTATTTTACGAATTAAAAACCTCTATTCTTACTAAAGAATCAGAGTATTCATTACATTATTTTATTTCTTTGTATAGCAGTTCTAAAAGCTTCTAAGTTCTCAGTAGGCTTTATCGAGCTGAATACTATTCAACTGTAATTTTACGTAAAACTTAGCAAATCATAACTAACCAAAATACATTAAATCTGGTTACAACGCTAAAAATAAAAAAAATTAATCAACAAACAAACTATAAAAATAAACAAAAACCTCACAGGCGCGACACCTCTAAGCTTCAAATCCAACTATACACGGAAACATACGACCCGCGACGACATATAGCAGCTCTACTTCTATCTCTCCGCATGATAAAACAGGGACCTGCATGCTACCGATCGGCACTGCAGCTACCGATCTCCGACATGTAATAAAATCCGTTTCCACCGATACCCGTTTTGTTTTTCTTTTCTGATAAAGTTGATGATGGTTACTCACCTCATGTTATAAGAAGCAACGGCTGTAGCGAGGTCGGAGGCCGCGAGGGCCGAGAGCGAGCCGTCGAAGTCGGCGGCCAGGTGTTCGGCGAGCTCCTCGACCTGCGTCGACCATCCCTGCGAGCCATTGTTCCCTACAGGTCCTGCAAAATGAAAATTCAGTTTAGTAAGAGAGAGATTTCGTGGGGGTAATACTGTTGAATGGGGAAGTATGGGGTCATACATACATATAATAGTTATCATATGAGGTGGGGAAGTTGAAGGATTCAGACATACACGGTTCTTGCTCAAATTCTCATTCGATTCTTTGAAGAAACATACACAGTTATACATCACTTGACATTTTTTTTTGCATAACACAGATTTGATTTGCATTAAAAGAAAAGTCTTTAGATGAATTTTACATTATACGGAGACAAATATTGTAGTAAAAATTACCGTGTCTGATTGTAAAAGTGGGAGAGACAAGACATATAAAAAAAAATTGCCATACTTTATTTGTGGCAAAAATTGCCATAAACATATCGCAATTTTTGCCATCCATTACGGTTATTTCTTTTATAATTCGAGTCAATCTCACATCTATAATCAGACATGGTAATTTTTACTATAATATTTTTCTCTGGGTATGGCTAACCTCATTGGTATTATGGAACCAGTCTAATCAATAATAAAGAAAAAACTACTTTGTATTAAATCTCGTCAGTATTATCTCACACGATGTGGATACGGTATGTCTCCATTCGTAATACATAATTACTGACAATTACCAAGTGTATATATTTCTCCTGCCAATTAAAACGTTCCGTCTCTATTCGAGTTTTAAGGAACGCATACTTGCTTTAACAATATTGAAACAACAAATTGATAAATCATCCGACACCTCGAACCCCCATCGTGACTCCAATCAACCTCCTCCTACTCCCAGCCCAACAATTAACCGAAATCACATGCAACCCACACACATCACCATCGCCGCCGCATCTCATCATCACGTGGTACCGATTGCCGCCAATAATTCCCTCCTATACCCGAACCCAAAACACACGCACGCGTTCTTACGTCAATCTTATCGAACGTCGATGATTCTGCCGGCAGATAAGAAACAAAAAAATCACGTGCCGTCGTCCCATGCTATTTTGATCAAATTCGCGCACTCGAACGAACGAACTCAATTGGATACGTGAGGAAATCAATTTTCGCACTTATCGGATTAAGAGGAAGTGCGTGCAGCATGTATGTGTATATATACTTGAGAGCTGTCTCGAGAGAGAGAGAGAGATTTCGAGTCGAGTGGTTGTTTTGCAATTTATGATGCAATGCCGAGAGGTACGTCGTAGATTTTGGTTGGGGCGAAGGTGAGCTTGTGATAACAATGATGCTTATACGTGGTTATCGTGTAGTTTCGAGTTCCAATGTAATAATGTACATTACAATAACACGAATCAGACGTCATAATGCACAATAAGCATAATTTTCTAAATCGCTATCGAGAACTTTGTTGCGCGGTTTATCGCGAAAATTAAATTCTCTTGCCCGAATTCCTCCCCATTAAAAAGCCATTGAATCACTCGCAGAGCACAGCGTGTAATTGTTAATTACCCGTTGTGTATGTATACGCGAAGAACAGCGTATGCGTGTGAAAGCACATGCGGGTGTACATGACAGTAGCGAGCTTTACGAGATGCTGGGAGCCGATACACGCTCTACTAGTCGGCCGACTCTCTCATTGTGCCGCTATCTAATCGGAAACGACTCTCGTCAAGAAGAAGAGAGAGATATACTGGAGGCTGAGGCTGATGGTGTATTATACCGTTGCTGCCGGTGTCGGATATTGAATTCGTCAGTTTGGGAGTGAATTAGATATTGAATATGATACAAATTAAGAAATGAGTTTTATTTTATTGAACTAGTAGAATTATACCTATCATGGGTTTGAGAAGCAAATCTCTATACAAGGAATTGAAAAGTAAACGAGGATATCGTTAACGATCTTTAGGTTTAATGCAGAACAACTGACGTAGTTGCAGCGCATCGAAAAATTGATGTGAAGAATGCCCGAAAGATTTATCTATTAGAAAGAATAAGTATATACATTGACCACGAGGAAGTGCAACCATTTGAAATGTTCCTTTCAATACAATATTCCAACTAAACCGTTAACACCGATCATTTTAAAACTTCCCTATCTCCGAAAAAAGTTCCGAAAAGCTCCAAATTCAAGCCCACCCCTATCAGAAAAATTCCTAGAACCCACCTTGACCCAATTTTTATCAATCAGGAAGAACGTTTGTGCGATTCTCGGCTGGCAAAAATCACGGTAATCAAACGATTCAGCTTCGATTCCTAATATGGCGAATGAAGAGGCTCGCTCGGCCGAGGCACCCCTTTAAACGCGTCAGCGCGCCTCAAGTTTTATGTCATCGAGTGCAAAGCGAGCGGCGATTAGATAAAACAACCCGAGTCGAGAGAGTAAGAGAATAATGGCTTTTCGTTACTTTTCGAGTGATCTATAGGTGGTTACCCTCTGGCTTGCACGTGATTGATTTCGATGCGATTGAGGGTTTAGTTTAGTTCAGAGTTTCGTAAAAAGTGAGCGTTATATAGGTTTAAAATCAAGAGATTCGATACCTGGATTTGAAATTGAAAGTTATTTAAACAGAAGTGATGAAGTTAAATTGTAGTTTGTGTATTGCAAATAAAAGTGGAAAGATAATTTTGTTGAAAAAATTGTGATTCTGTTGAATTTTTTTATTAATAAAAAATACATATATATAAAAATAATAAGGAATAAATAAATTGCTGTTTGAAAATTCGAATCAAAAAAATCTTTGATAAAGTAAACAGTTCCACAAAGTTAAATTCTCTGAACTTGATAATCAGTGTTTTTCACCATTACATAAGAGATAAATGATTATATTTAGAAGAAGTTAGATCAGGGTGATGTTTAGATGATACGGCAAAAAATAAAATGCAAATCATTCTCTCACGACTTTCGCACATTATCAGACACTCTATCAGTGAAGAAATTGCGCTCTCGCTCATTCATTGATTTCGGTACCGCCAAAATTTGAATGTCGAATTGTCGTCGGTTGGAGCGAAATATTATTTCGGAATTTCTACACGGTATTCTCAGTTTTTCAACTGAAACGAAAAAGCTTAATTATAATATATATAATAAAAGATAAGCTAAAATAATATAAAATAATCGCGCGACGAGTGTTGAAACCCACTACAACTCCTTAAACCCACGAGTAAATTTCCATCGGTTTGGGCGAATATATATAAAATAGAATGATAATTTAAGAAAGATAAAATATCCAGAGAACCGTGGAATATCACAAAGCAAGACAAGTTTGCGAAAGTCAGTCAAAAAATAAAGATAAATAGAAGTACTCCGCGTGTCCCGAAACTATAGTGACGTTGTACAGAGCTTTCTTGAATTCTAATTTTGCAATGTATTTAAAAATAACGACGTAATTTTATAAAATAATAAATTTGAGATAATACAGCTTCTGATCAATTTTAATTTGAATAATTTTTTTTCTAACGCAAGTCAGACTTTGTATGAAATGATGCTCTAAAAAAATAATAAAATCTATTAAAATGAAATATTGTTGGTCAAATATTTAAAAAAACTTACATAAAAAATGATTTAATATATTAACAAATAGCATACTATTCTCACGTGTTCTTAACTGAAAAGTATCACTTAGCTTATCTTCTTCCTTTTTAAAAACATCAGCTGACGCATATATAACTAATACAACAAAATTTGATATCTCTTATAAACTTTTACAGCTCTTAAAAAAAATTAGGTCATAAATCAGATCACCTGGAATTCCTACTGAATAAAAAATGATCAAATTACTGCAAAAATAGTTCACATTTTTTCAAAATTGTTAATAAATGAAGAACACTCAAATAATTTAATATTTGTATCATTCTTTAAAAAATTGCATGAAAAACTGTCTACTCTCCCAACAATAGATACCTTTGTTCATTTTTTAAATGTAATCTCTGAAAAATAAATAAATAAAATGATACTTAGAATCAGGAAACAATGCAAAAATGTATGCAATTTTAAAAATCAACAAAAATCAAACCATAAATCATTCACTTTAACTACAAAAACTAAACTATCTTCTAGCATCTTTAACTGCGTTAATATTACTAACTTATTAATTTGTTTGAAAGTAATGGCCAATAAAATAAATCTAAGCCGACAGCGTTCAAAGAAATCTCTTCTAATACAAAAACTAAAGAGAATCCTTCATTTTTTTGCAATGCCAAGATTAACCTTTACTGAAAAAGTTAAGTTACTCGGAAAACGGAAAATTCCTTTTTTATTTTTTACTATTCAAATAACCGATTTATTGAAAAAGTATCAACTAC
>UXGD01005255.1:0-14909 GCA_900474315.1 Torymus auratus
GTCACTCTGTTCGGAGGTTATGTCTGCAACAGAGATTTCATTTTAGTATTTGTTAATATTGAAATTTATTACGTTTTCTGTTCGCCAACTTCACAAGTCTGTTTAAAGGCAAAAATATTGGTGAAAAAAAAACTTGGCGAAGAGGAAAAAATTATTTTATAGGACTAATATACCTACTTGGAAATTATTTATGTAATTAAGAATCGGTTCGCGGGCCCCAGGGTGTAGAAGAGAAACATCCTCTTTGAAGGCCCGCGAACCGAGTGTCCGAGTCCAGACTTGTGAAGTTGGCGAACAGAAATTCTAAATATTAATATTTTTGATTGATCTTTAATCCAATCGATTCCTCCAATTTTGCCGAATTAGCCTCCGCAATTATTTTTATTTGCGGATTAATAGTTTTAAAGTTATTAACAAAAGAAATATTGCATAGCGGGCGCGGCGCTAAATCAAATTTATGTATTTATTGCGTTACACTCGATGAAATGAATTATTATAAAAATACCATTCGAAAGCTCCTCTTTTGCGGATTATTTTAATATAAAACACATATAGATTTTTTATTATAATTAATGAATAAAAAATATTTGCTAATCACAGACAAAAATAGCTTGATTCCCTAGTGATTTTTCTAGTGACTTTTTCTGGCGCGAAAATAATATCTTATAAATACTTAAAAAAATTGAATTTAACGTATTATTTATATTTGCATATTACATATCGATTTCTCCAGATTTGCGGATTAATATTATCCAAGTCTCTTAATTTTTTAAGATAACTAATAAAAGTTTTGATGAGTAATGTGAATTGGTATGCAGTTCTGTTCCTATTCCGAGTGTCCGACCGCTATTCCACCTCCTGTGGACGCTATGCATCGTCAGCATCGTTATGCTTATTATGTGTGTTTAGGGCCTTATGAAAACAACAACATATATGTTTTCATTTAAAAATTATTCATCCTCATCCGCACTAATTAATCTTGTTAGTTATATAATTGGGTTGAGGACCTGGCTTGGTGCTAGAATACCTCATATTTGGAAGAAGAAAAAAAAAAGTTATATTGGGTATCTCATGTATTCAAAAGAGAGAGAAAAAAAAATTCACAACTGATCTCTGGCACCACCGCATCTTAGATAAGTATATTTTTTCCATTTATTTGAATTATTATAATTTCTAATCTCTTATTAGAAAGATACTTTGTGAGTATTTGAAGTTGCAGGTAAAGGATTTTCAGAATTACATAAAGAAGAATAAGAATATTGAGGTGACAACTGAAAATTAGTTCAAATAACCTATTCACGACTCCAGGTTGATCCTTCTGCAACAACAATTATCTTGCTTCCTGGACAAGGTGCAAATTAAAGTTGGGAATGTCAAAGATTATTTTAAGTTTCCAAGAGTAAAAGAATTATTTGATATTGCACATGAAAATGTATGAGATAGAACAGAATTATATCAACCTGCTACAGTATAGTTAACATCTTAAGCAGCAATAGCATAGCAGTATTATAAAAATTACAAAAAGAAAGACCAAGAGCAATTGAATTATCCGCAGCTATAGCTCACAGTGTTGGTGAACTCGCAGTATTCATTTTCTTTGGGGCTATAGCCTATGAGGGAGGTTTGAAACTTGTTGTGCCTCAGAAATGTCAGCTCAAGAAATGCTTTCTTTTTTCTGTACACCTCAAGCAAAAGTAGGTAAGATATGCGAAGAGGCTTAGAAGTGGGCATTCGATAATGGAGCATCTGATCCAGTTTTTGTGGTAAAAATTTTTTTCACTCATCTATTACATTTAATTTAATTGTACGCAAATCACTAATAGGTAGATTATATTAAACTCAAAAATCAGAAATAAGATTAAAAATTTTATGGCTTTCTTTATCAAATATATTTTTTAAGAGTAACAATGTACCTATTTACATATCCAAGGCAAAATTTTTGGTCGCTCTAAAGAAGCCCATGAATATATTGAAAATTTGGTTTGCGTAATGTGCAAAGACTCTCATGTGTCTAAAGTTTCAAACATTGGAGTGCAACGAAATAAAAAAAATTCAATTTACTTTAAGTTTATGCTAATTGATATTAATTTAACATGTAGAGTTTAGTACTTTATAGTATAAAATAACTTTATGGCAAAGTTAGGTTGGAATTTTAGATAAAATTCCCATTAATATTGTTTAATAACTTTAATTAATCATAACAAATTATTTCTCTACATTACAATGATGCAAACTTCAGAGCCATATACTCCCAGTACCTGGAGCATTTCAAACTAAATTAATGGAGCCTGGATTTAAGTCATTTATATTGAAGCTTTGAACAAAACACCAGTTTTTAAACCAAATATAAATGTTAATGCAAATTTTAATGTACACATATATTTATCCAGGCAAGGACATTTTCCAAGGACACTTGCTATCGGTTCAAAGGGAACAATGAAAACTATCAAACAAGGTGAATGCAAAAGCTGGAACTTCATGTGATATATATATACTCAGACATTTTATAAATTGTAATAATTTTATTTTGTACACAATACGTCATAAGTATCTAGAAATCTATTTTTTAAAGGATAGATTTGATAATACTTTGAACATTATAAAAAATGTATTTTATTTTTTTTATTTGGAAAAATTGATACAAATTAGTTATCTTGATCTTATTTCATGTAAATACTCATATGGTAAAAACAAATTCAAAAATATTCATTAAAGATACACTAAAAAGTATGATTTGTGCACATTTATAGCTATTATATTTATAGCTATTATATTCATAGAAAATATCACTGTAATTGAGGTTGCAAAGCTACAGAATTATTATATACTATAATACAATATAAACTGATAAGTAAAATATTACTTAGGTAACCAGCAACTAAATTAAAGTAGGTATCGGTAGCTGCCAAATTACATGATTATTGGTAAACATATCTCATTATAAAATCTTATTGTAAAATGTTGATAAGTAGCCAAAAATTAAGTCAGATGTAATAGTGTATTATATATTTTATGTTTGGATTTCTAATGAGCTCTATAAATTAATATATTCCTTTTTTTAAAGTCTTTGTTGACAATATAATTCAATTGAGTAATTATACTACTACATTTATAAAATTATATTTTGCAAGTCTAACACAATATTAAAATATTATATTACTTCAAAATTCTAATTCTAAAAGAAATCTATATTCCTTGTTCCCAAATCAACGAATATTGCAGTTTTTTATGAAATCTAAAAGATAAACTCAATTTCTTATTTAATAATATTGAGGGGCTGCGTGGACAAACGGTATAACTCTGATGGAATTCCATAAGAGTTATACCGTTTGTCCACGCAGCCCCTCAATTACAAAATGATAGTTGTTTAAGTTTGGCTGTGCTGCGAATAGTGAATAGGAAAGAGTTAAACAAGGAAAAGAAAAAGCTGGCGTTTGAGAAGAATTTGAATCAATGCAACAATTATTGTTAGCCTTATTTTAAAGTAAGCTTATCACAAAAACTGATATATGTATGGATTTTTCAACATGTTCAACATTTAAATTGTAACAGCGTTTGAATAAGTACAAAATAATATTAAAGTAAAAATTTGTATTATAGTTTAATATTTATAGTTTACATTCAACGTACATCAAAATCGCAATTTTAATAGGGTACAGACAATTTTTTATATATTTAATTTTTTTGCTCAGATTATTTTTTAAACACCAATTTTTAAACATAGTTTACGTTTAGCGTAACCCAAAATCGCAATTTGAATGGAGTAAAATTTTTTAAATACAGTCTTTTAACATTACTTATTTTTATTTACTTGTCCATTATAATGTGCAAAATTTCAATTTTAATATATTTATTTTCATTATTTTGTCATTTTCATTCTCGAACGTAAAGTAACAAGGCAATAGTTACTTTTATTAGAAAATTATCTTCATTGAATTCTTTTTTAACGATTTTCGCCATGTCATCCCGTAGTTCCCATTTTTTATTACCAAGATAATTGTAACAATAGTAATGAGCAATACTTCCATTACTACTCGAGCCACTAAAACTTATAAATCCTATCAAAATATATCTCTGATTATTGATTTTAATACTTTTGGGTATATTGCAAATTAAATTTCTTACTGATCTTGAAGTTAGATTGGAATAATCTGAACTTTTCTTTAAAATTTGAATAATATCTTCTCTGTAACAGTCTTCTACATCTATTGCTATAAAGCTGTTAATTTTATAAGAAAGTATTGCTTCAGTACGTTCGCAGGTTTTACAAAATACTTTACGATTTTTTAAACATGATTCCAATTCTTGTTCTAAATAGGAAATACCTTTAGTTATGATATTTGACCATCCAGGAGTTACAATTGGTGCTGGTTCATCGATCGTAATTTTGCAATTACTGCAAGTAATTTGTTTAATGCTGTCGCATGTAGAATTCAATAATATTGAGAATAATCGACTTACATTGCAAGCACAATTTAATAAATTGCTTTTGCTATCAAATTCAGTTTCGTTTTGTACAAGTTTCATTATTCTAAGTCTTTCTTGATAAACAACATTCAATGAGCATCCGCTACCAATGTAATGAACAATACTTTTGAAAATATTCAAAGTATCATCAACTTCAAGTGAGCTATTAAATAAGTTTGTAAAATGGTTCCCCTTCTGTAATGCAAAAATCATCAGTTCGTAAATGCTGTCTATTGGACACGTATTTCTTACTAAGATTGGTAAACCTTGATGAGTCTCAGGACCAAGGAGATTTCCATTTACAATCCACGTATGCTGTATTAGAT
This sequence comes from Torymus auratus, assembly GCA_900474315.1. Classification (NCBI taxonomy): domain Eukaryota; kingdom Metazoa; phylum Arthropoda; class Insecta; order Hymenoptera; family Torymidae; genus Torymus; species Torymus auratus. The sequence continues at coordinate 4,794 of UXGD01005255.1, forward strand.
TCGCAGTACTTATTAATGTCACATTGTCACTAATTACTTCTAATTCTTTTAAAATTGCATTTTCATCATCATGTTTCATTTTCAACTCTCCATTGCAAATATCTATTTCTACAACTTTAGTTTCATCATTATTTTCATCCATAAATAGTTCATCAGATCTAGATAAAATTTGATGATTTTTTATTTTTTTATCAAGTTCTTCATGATGAGTAGACACTTCTGCACTGTTTCCACTTTCAGTTATAGGCTCATGTGTATTATTTAGATTATGAATAAACTTTTCATTGTTATTGCACGTTAAATGTTCATTTATATAAGATGATGAAACTATATTGTAAGTTTCATAGTTTTTATTAATTTCATTTTCATTTCCAAGCTCTCTAGTCTTTTCATTATGAAACAAATTATTATGGTTCACCAAAATTGAAAAGTCATTATATTCATTTTCAATTATAGATAAACTTTCATCTTCATTCTTGGTAAAAGATATATAACTAGATCCATTATTTTCGAAATTAGTTATGCTATCTTGGACTTCACCTTCAGTTGCATCATTACAATTTTCATTGCCTAAGCCCATCCAATTTTCTGTTTTGTACAAATAACTGTGTTCTATATAATTATTTGATTGACTTGTCTCTGTAATTTTACAGAATTCAGATCTTCCTGATTTCATTTGTTTGTTTATTGTTGAGACGTGCATTTCTACAAACTTATCAACATTTAATCTCTCTTGATTTTCTAAATTGGTGGGGATATATGATAATGATGACATCCAAATCTTCTTTTTACTTGTTATCAAGATGCTCGTCCACAATGGAAAATGGGTACATAAAGTAATTAACTCAACACTAAACTCTTCACATGAATACGCATTTGGATTATCATAAAAATGTTCTCCTTCAGAGCACAAAGATTTAGTATTTAATTTAACATTTTCGAAATATCTTACTATTTCATCCGGAATTGGGAGCTCTAAAATTTCTTTTATGTCTGTACTTTGCGATATCTTGTAATTTAATTCAGATTCTAAATTGAAGTTTTTAATGAAGTTGTTTCTGTATTTCAAACAATGTTCATTTTCACAATTACTTAATAAAAGGACGAACATTTGTTCTAAAAGTTCAATAAATTCTTTACAGTCCGTAACTGTACTTAAATATAATATACAATGAGCATAAAATATTTTTATATTGTTATTTTTGAAACATTGCAAACTTTCGATCCAGCTGGTTACATTTATTAGATCTATACGTATAATACATTTTGGTTTTTTTAGTAACATTATAGTAGATGTTTCTTTTAATATATATTCTAAATAATGAAAACAAGTCAATAAATACTTTTCATAACTCATAGATGAGTTGAATGCATCACAAACTGCGGATATAATTTTATATCTACACGGACAATATATATTACTCGGTATCGTAGCTCCAGATTTCATCCATTCCGATAAAAATATGTACAAATATTCAACATTTTCTGTCAACAAATTACAAAAAGAAAATACTTTTACTGCATCTGCAGTACCAACCACTGAATATAAATCAATGTCATTGTTTCTGTGCAAATTTAATGAATTTACACACTTCCTAATTAAAACTACTTCTAAACGTTTAAGCATTTTTAAAATAGTTTTATAAAAAATAATTTGTTCCGGGCTCCAATACATAATACAGAAATCTACAGAACTAATAAAACGAATACATTTTCTAAAGGCAATATCCAACCGCATTGCAAGTAACTTGTTTATTAAATTTACAGAGCAATCATCCACTTCCTTGTCATCATTCGGATATTCATTTTCAATTTTCAAGTGATTTTCAGAGTCATCTTCTGAATCCTCTTCAGAATTTTCTTCAGAGTCCTCTTCAGAATTTTCTTCATAATGTTCTTTATTTCCATTATTATTAGCTTTGCCACTATGACTTTGCACTTGTTCTCTTGAAAGCACATATTCCTCAAAACCCGCGTCCGTTTCATCTAAATCGTTAATTTTGCTCTTGCATTCATAAGTCTGTGACCTTTGATCTATGATATTCATGTCACAAATATTATTTATATATGTTAGCAATTTTGTTTTAATGTTCTTTCGGTTCTGTTTAACATATTCGTACAAATTTCGTTTTTTTAAATTAAGTTTTTCGCAAGCATCTTCCCAAACTTGATTACTTTCTGGCAGTAAATTTTTATCTTCGTCAAAAAGTTTAAGACATTTCAAATGTTCATATCGAAGGTCATGTTGAACAGCACGTTTCCCTGCCATGGTTTTCTATAAATGTGGCTATCTGTAAAAGTATAAGCAAATTTTTAAATATATTTTAGTATGGCTGATTTGACACAAATATTCATACAATTTTTTGTTCAAAGTTTAATCATACTATTTAATGATTATATCAAAATACATATTAAACTTACAATTTTAATTTAAAATATTTGTTTTAGTTTAGGGAAAGAGAAAATTAGAAAAAAAAACTTATGTATTTCATTAAGCATTATTGAAATTGATTTATCTACAAAAATGTTATTGTTTCTTGAAACAATTTTTTATCAAAATTACATGAGTAATATTTTTGTTCTTTGTTTTATTATAAAAAATACACAAATCATTAGATATTACTTACCTGTAAATACCAAATTTTATAGGGTTATAGATACAGATATTTGGAATAACCTCAAAGACCTTTAAGATACATTATACTGATAAACTTTTTAGCAAACTATTAATTTTATGTTGTAAATAAATAGCAAGCAACTTCTAATCAAATTTGAATGTGATAGATAAATATTAGAAGGAAGTTTTGTTTTGAAGAAAACTTAGAAAAACACTAAATCACGAATCCTGATTTATCAACGACCTGTTGCCAAACGCAAGAATATTCTTTGTTTTCCCGTTCGCGGAACAAAGTTATAGCACGAACAGATTCCTACTTTATCACATTGAGGTCATCAGTTTGCAGTCACTCAAATCATACAAAATGATATTAGCATTTGCTTTACTTCTATAGTATACAATGTCTAATTATATTAAAAATCAATAGTCAATCATTTTGACGTTATGAAAAAGAAAATAATTGTATATAGTAGTAGTATAGAATAAGTCTCATGTTTGATGGATAAGGTAGGATCCTTTCATGACTTTCATTGGTATCTGGGCCAATACAAGCCGTTCACATGTACTTTTTGTTTTACTCTTGGCAGTACTGTAACGGTAGCGTTAAAACTTAAAAGTCTTAATACTATAACCTACTTATTCATTTTTTTCCATTATTTATATTTGTATTTCCTAACTTACAGTAGAAGTAAATATTAATAAAAATGAATTGAATAGTAGTAAGCTGTATATATATATATATGTAAATGGTGAAATTTTATAAACAGAACTGTAAAGAGGTTAGATTATCATATGTTATACATAAACGTACATAACACATGTCTTATAGTTTGTTTGAAAAAATATTTTCAACATTTTCTCTTTTCGAAAATATAAATATTTTTTTTCACCGATCTCTATACTCACAAGGAATTTATTATAAAATTAAGGTGACAATCTTTTTCTATTCTATCTAAAAAATATACTTTATTTATTTAATTATTTTTATAGGTTATTTTCTAAATATACAATAATGCCTCGAGCTCCAGCAGCTTCTGTTACACAAATGTTTGAAGTTTTGCAGAAAGAGAATATTTTTAATAAAGATGGGAGTGTAAAAAAAAAATCTGACAAAATATGGAAAAACGCTAGCTCATTACTTCATAATGTAATCAATAGTTCTACATTGTATTTTTATGTTACAAAAAATTGGAATCAATTGGGAGATAAGTTAAAAGAATTTTGGTCGCAGATTGAATACTGTGATAATGATATATTAAAAAAGAAAAAGTGATAGACAAATGTCCAGAAATCACTTTTGCGATCAATTTTAATGAAGATGAGTGGAAAGTAATTGAACCACAAAAAAAACAGGATAGTTCTCATAGAACATTTCCAAAAGGATGGACTCATATGTTCATGGACAAAATTTGGTCAAAACAAAAACTTCCATGTCCCTTCACTTTTAAAAAGGGATATGTCTTTAAAAGAAATGGAACTATGAAATTTAATGGTTATTGCAAAGAATGTGGAAATAGCATTGAAGGGCTGTATGATCCTAATTCAGAAAATCACATATTTCTAATAACTTCACGAGATTCTTCAAACATACGTCATTTTAAAAAGAGACCATTGTCTGGGACATTACGAGAAAAATGCCAAAACGACCTATTACATGAAAAAGCACTTAAATTTAAGAGACATGAAGCACAGATGCACATGGAATACGGAAATGTTGAAGGACCACTTGTTCACAATACTCCAGTTTTACGCAAAGCTCGCCAAAGTGCAGTTTTTAAAAAATATGGAGTAGAACCAACGAAAAACATCATAGATGCGATAATTTCTATGAAACAGCAAGAAAAATGGCATTGCACAATTCAAGAAATAGGTAATTTTCCATTTCACCTAATTTTCTGGACCCCAGAACAAATTGACTTATGGAATCTTATTTATTCACAAGAAAATAATGTATCAGTGTCCATTGATGCAGCTGGTCGGTTTGTGAAAAAAATTAAGACAAATGGTGAAATCACGTCTCACATATTTTTATACATTATTAGTTTATCTTTAGGAGGCAAAATATATCCAATCTTCCAATTTTTATCAGAATATCAAGCAGCAACTTTCATCAAACATTGCATTTGCAAATGGCTTGAATCTGGTGCTCCAAAACCAAAAGAAGTCGTAACCGATGGCTCTAGCGCTTTACAAAATGCTGTTTGCTTAAGCTTTAGCAATTGTTCTTATAAACAATAGCTGTCATCTTGCTATAATTACCTTTTAGGAACTGATAATGATTTACCATTGTGTTTTTTACGAGCAGATATAGCACATTTGATTAAATCTATATCAAGATGGCAATGTTTCAAAATATATAATGGTAAAGTGAAAGATTTTTACTTAAGGATAGTTGGGTATTTAAGTAAATTATCAAATTTTGGTGAATTTAAAGACATATTAAAATCTGTTTTTATTGTGTGTCAAAGTAAAGGAACAGGGAATTTAGAAGTAGAAAAAAATAAAAAGTATTTGCTAGACTTGATAAAATTTCATACCTGTAATTATTGTCCAGACGATTGCATGTGTGATTTTTGCACTGAGCTGAAGCTTGATAATGAAAATGTAATGGGAAATGACGAAGAAAGTAAAAAAGCTCATAATGACGTTATCAAAAATGAAATTATAAGTATACAGAAAGATGCCCTCGACTATATTACTGAAAATGGATCAAGTAATGAGTTTTATTGTCAAGAGTTGGTCAAGAATTTCAGTATATTGTGTACAGAATTTGTTGTATGGACTAATATTATGACTGATTCTTTTAAATCAAGAAATACTATTGCTACATCAGGGCGATCAGAATCATTATTTTGCGATTTAAGACATATCACAAATATAAATAGGCCTATTAGTGGACATTTATTTTTGTCAATTTATATTGATTTTTTGGATGGAACTGTAAAGTTAGCCAGAGGGTTTCTGGAAAATGACAAATTACAGTCACCTATCCAAATCCAAAAATCAATTGATTTGAACAAATCCAGACTTGTAGGTTTAGATTTCCATGAATCAGTGTCAGAATCTAGAAACAAAAAAAATAAACTAAGAGGCAAATATCTTGTACCATGTCTTGACATTAGCATCCAATATAGTAGGCCAAACGTAAAACTACCAAAAAATATTGTAAAAAATGGAAATTTATGTGATCCTATAATTTATAATGATAAAATTTATGTATATAAAAGTTCCTGTCTATTTGATACAATTTTTGAATTAAATATAACTGCATATTGTAATCATATCATATATCAAACTTCTATAAATCAGACCTGCAAGAACGACACATGTTTTTCTGGAATAATGATGAGTTATTTGTCAAATGGAAAAGAATTGGAATTGTATGATAGAAGGTTACAATTTTGCTTAAAATATTTCGATGTTGATAATGGCATTATTTATTACAGACTTAAAATCGGTTATTTGATAAAACAAATTTTTAATGAGTGTGCTAGAAACACATTTTATATCGAATTGCAACCAAAAACTACAACTGAAATATTTAACATGGAAAAACTTACTGACTATATAAACGAATATGTAACAGAGAAAATGCCCCTCGAGGAATACTTATATATTGATATTCATGACTTTTATTTAAATTCTAAGTGTAATTTAGAAAATATACCTGAAAAAATAATTATTAAAAAAAAAAAATTGATATTAGTTGGTGCAATTGCATACGATTATTCTAGATTCAAACCAAACTTTGTGCATTACACAGCTTTTTGTAGAACAGTTCGGAATAATTGGTGTTTAAAAAATAATCTGAGCAAAAAAATTAAATATATAAAAAATTGTCTGTACCCTATTAAAATTGCGATTTTGATGTACGTTGAATGTAAACTATAAATATTAAACTATAATACAAATTTTTACTTTAATATTATTTTGTACTTATTCAAACGCTGTTACAATTTAAATGTTGAACATGTTGAAAAATCCATACATATATCAGTTTTTGTGATAAGCTTACTTTAAAATAAGGCTAACAATAATTGTTGCATTGATTCAAATTCTTCTCAAACGCCAGCTTTTTCTTTTCCTTGTTTAACTCTTTCCTATTCACTATTCGCAGCACAGCCAAACTTAAACAACTATCATTTTGTAATTGAGGGGCTGCGTGGACAAACGGTATAACTCTTATGGAATTCCATCAGAGTTATACCGTTTGTCCACGCAGCCCCTCAATATTATTAAATAAGAAATTGAGTTTATCTTTTAGATTTCATAAAAAACTGCAATATTCGTTGATTTGGGAACAAGGAATATAGATTTCTTTTAGAATTAGAATTTTGAAGTAATATAATATTTTAATATTGTGTTAGACTTGCAAAATATAATTTTATAAATGTAGTAGTATAATTACTCAATTGAATTATATTGTCAACAAAGACTTTAAAAAAAGGAATATATTAATTTATAGAGCTCATTAGAAATCCAAACATAAAATATATAATACACTATTACATCTGACTTAATTTTTGGCTACTTATCAACATTTTACAATAAGATTTTATAATGAGATATGTTTACCAATAATCATGTAATTTGGCAGCTACCGATACCTACTTTAATTTAGTTGCTGGTTACCTAAGTAATATTTTACTTATCAGTTTATATTGTATTATAGTATATAATAATTCTGTAGCTTTGCAACCTCAATTACAGTGATATTTTCTATGAATATAATAGCTATAAATATAATAGCTATAAATGTGCACAAATCATACTTTTTAGTGTATCTTTAATGAATATTTTTGAATTTGTTTTTACCATATGAGTATTTACATGAAATAAGATCAAGATAACTAATTTGTATCAATTTTTCCAAATAAAAAAAATAAAATACATTTTTTATAATGTTCAAAGTATTATCAAATCTATCCTTTAAAAAATAGATTTCTAGATACTTATGACGTATTGTGTACAAAATAAAATTATTACAATTTATAAAATGTCTGAGTATATATATATCACATGAAGTTCCAGCTTTTGCATTCACCTTGTTTGATAGTTTTCATTGTTCCCTTTGAACCGATAGCAAGTGTCCTTGGAAAATGTCCTTGCCTGGATAAATATATGTGTACATTAAAATTTGCATTAACATTTATATTTGGTTTAAAAACTGGTGTTTTGTTCAAAGCTTCAATATAAATGACTTAAATCCAGGCTCCATTAATTTAGTTTGAAATGCTCCAGGTACTGGGAGTATATGGCTCTGAAGTTTGCATCATTGTAATGTAGAGAAATAATTTGTTATGATTAATTAAAGTTATTAAACAATATTAATGGGAATTTTATCTAAAATTCCAACCTAACTTTGCCATAAAGTTATTTTATACTATAAAGTACTAAACTCTACATGTTAAATTAATATCAATTAGCATAAACTTAAAGTAAATTGAATTTTTTTTATTTCGTTGCACTCCAATGTTTGAAACTTTAGACACATGAGAGTCTTTGCACATTACGCAAACCAAATTTTCAATATATTCATGGGCTTCTTTAGAGCGACCAAAAATTTTGCCTTGGATATGTAAATAGGTACATTGTTACTCTTAAAAAATATATTTGATAAAGAAAGCCATAAAATTTTTAATCTTATTTCTGATTTTTGAGTTTAATATAATCTACCTATTAGTGATTTGCGTACAATTAAATTAAATGTAATAGATGAGTGAAAAAAATTTTTACCACAAAAACTGGATCAGATGCTCCATTATCGAATGCCCACTTCTAAGCCTCTTCGCATATCTTACCTACTTTTGCTTGAGGTGTACAGAAAAAAGAAAGCATTTCTTGAGCTGACATTTCTGAGGCACAACAAGTTTCAAACCTCCCTCATAGGCTATAGCCCCAAAGAAAATGAATACTGCGAGTTCACCAACACTGTGAGCTATAGCTGCGGATAATTCAATTGCTCTTGGTCTTTCTTTTTGTAATTTTTATAATACTGCTATGCTATTGCTGCTTAAGATGTTAACTATACTGTAGCAGGTTGATATAATTCTGTTCTATCTCATACATTTTCATGTGCAATATCAAATAATTCTTTTACTCTTGGAAACTTAAAATAATCTTTGACATTCCCAACTTTAATTTGCACCTTGTCCAGGAAGCAAGATAATTGTTGTTGCAGAAGGATCAACCTGGAGTCGTGAATAGGTTATTTGAACTAATTTTCAGTTGTCACCTCAATATTCTTATTCTTCTTTATGTAATTCTGAAAATCCTTTACCTGCAACTTCAAATACTCACAAAGTATCTTTCTAATAAGAGATTAGAAATTATAATAATTCAAATAAATGGAAAAAATATACTTATCTAAGATGCGGTGGTGCCAGAGATCAGTTGTGAATTTTTTTTTCTCTCTCTTTTGAATACATGAGATACCCAATATAACTTTTTTTTTTCTTCTTCCAAATATGAGGTATTCTAGCACCAAGCCAGGTCCTCAACCCAATTATATAACTAACAAGATTAATTAGTGCGGATGAGGATGAATAATTTTTAAATGAAAACATATATGTTGTTGTTTTCATAAGGCCCTAAACACACATAATAAGCATAACGATGCTGACGATGCATAGCGTCCACAGGAGGTGGAATAGCGGTCGGACACTCGGAATAGGAACAGAACTGCATACCAATTCACATTACTCATCAAAACTTTTATTAGTTATCTTAAAAAATTAAGAGACTTGGATAATATTAATCCGCAAATCTGGAGAAATCGATATGTAATATGCAAATATAAATAATACGTTAAATTCAATTTTTTTAAGTATTTATAAGATATTATTTTCGCGCCAGAAAAAGTCACTAGAAAAATCACTAGGGAATCAAGCTATTTTTGTCTGTGATTAGCAAATATTTTTTATTCATTAATTATAATAAAAAATCTATATGTGTTTTATATTAAAATAATCCGCAAAAGAGGAGCTTTCGAATGGTATTTTTATAATAATTCATTTCATCGAGTGTAACGCAATAAATACATAAATTTGATTTAGCGCCGCGCCCGCTATGCAATATTTCTTTTGTTAATAACTTTAAAACTATTAATCCGCAAATAAAAATAATTGCGGAGGCTAATTCGGCAAAATTGGAGGAATCGATTGGATTAAAGATCAATCAAAAATATTAATATTTAGAATTTCTGTTCGCCAACTTCACAAGTCTGGACTCGGACACTCGGTTCGCGGGCCTTCAAAGAGGATGTTTCTCTTCTACACCCTGGGGCCCGCGAACCGATTCTTAATTACATAAATAATTTCCAAGTAGGTATATTAGTCCTATAAAATAATTTTTTCCTCTTCGCCAAGTTTTTTTTTCACCAATATTTTTGCCTTTAAACAGACTTGTGAAGTTGGCGAACAGAAAACGTAATAAATTTCAATATTAACAAATACTAAAATGAAATCTCTGTTGCAGACATAACCTCCGAACAGAGTGAC